>JAOANR010000003.1:39512721-39757668 GCA_030278955.1 Hygrophila difformis | reverse complement strand
ACAAAGGATCAAAGATCAAAGAAGCTAAAACATCTAGTTATCTAAGAACTACATAAATAAACTAAGAACACTCAAGTTAACTAAGGCAACATGAGATAAGATCAAGGCAGGAAGAATAAAACATAAAGAGAAATTCTAACAAACCTTAAAAACATCTAAAACCTAAGAACACTTATTTGAAGCTCTAAGGCACAAAATCAAGCCAAAAACGCACCAAACATGCATTTATTGAGTTTGATGTTCAACTAGGACATAATAAATGTAACCTAGTTGAAACAAACAAACATGCTAAGCATTTATTTCTAGAGAAAACATTAAAGAGTGCCAAAACACATGAATAACACCATTTCTGGAAATTTTTCTTGTATTGACACTTTGAAAGCAAAATAAAGAACCCAAAACCATCATTAACTTGAAGGTAGGGTTTATTCTAACTAGAAAGCTTGTAAAAATTCTGGAAATGGCTACTCTAAGGGTTACACAAACTGCTTCTACACTAAACTAAGATCAAAGCATGTAAAGATTACACTACTTGCAAGAAAAATAAACTAAACTAAACTAAACTACCTACCTAACCCTTAAGGGGTGTGGAACCTCCTGCTGTTCTTTTTTTCCCAACTGCTTTTTGGCACAATTCTTGATCTCCTGATTTTGTTGTGGAAGGTCTGCTTTTATAGATAAATTTCGAAACCCTAGGCCCACCAATGTTGTGCTCATGCTCCACAGCTTCAATGAGTGAAGTTCGAATTATCTCAATCAATTCGAATTAATTCGAATTGTGAGATCTCTTCCTTGAGCTGGAAATGTGGCCTTCAGTTGTCAATTCGAATTGTTGTGAAGAATTCGAATTGGTCTTTTCTCGAATTGGGTGAGGGTTTCTGCTTGGCCTCCTTGCATTTGTGGTAATTCGAATTGTTTTTGCTAATTCGAATTAATTCGAACTAGACAATTCGAATTGCACTTTTTCTCCTTGCCTTTGGGTTTCTTCTCTCTTCATTCCCTAATTCGAATTAATTCGAATTGAACAATTCGAATTAGGCTTCTGCATCCCTTCCAACACAACCATTTTTTGTTCTCTTCAGCAATTCGAATTGTGTGTGCCAATTCGAATTAATTCGAATTGCACAATTCGAATTGTGCTTCAACACTTGATCAAATTTCAGTTGTGGGATTTTTAATCTTTTTCCCATCTTTTTGGATTTTTGTGGGCTCTTTTATTCTTTTGCCCATCTTTCTTCCTTTTTTCTTTTCTTTTTCCTTTTTCATGTTTTTGGATTTTTCAAACACAAATACAATTTAAAATTTCATATTTAGTGTCTTTTTATTACCGGCTCAATGTTTTTACAAACTAGCATTAATCTGTCAAATTCAACTGCTTTCTTATTGAAATAAGATGGAAACACGATCAAAATGTCCGTCTCAGACACGGAAATGGATTGGAAATAATGGTCAGTTTTGGCCATTATCAGAAATCCGGATTCGAATTCATCTCGTTCTGGCATTACAATTCCCTCATCTAGTATGGATTTTGTGATGTCCTGTTTGCCTTTCCCCCATAGATATGGCATGTCAAACCATTGCTGCCTTGCATCGTCTGTGTATCTAATGAAGGTCTTCAAGAGGGATGTGTCTTTCTTTTGCTCAAATCTCTCAGCTTTTTTGATCTTATCATAGAGATTGTAGCTAAATTCAGGGTGCCTTTGGCGAGCTTGCTCGGTTATCCACCGCTACTCTTCCGGCCCCTTCTTTTCAAACAAGTATGTATTCCATGCAAAGGGGAAGGATTCATGCATCATGAACACACCCCTTGCAAAGATTCTGCTCACATCGGTCTTCTTTTCTACGAACTGGAGTTTGACCTGCTCATCTATTGGCTGATCTGGAATGATGATGGTCAAAGTCCGCCAAATCTTTATCTCTTGTTCCTCGCTCTACATGACGGCTCCAGACAGCCATATGTTTTTTAAATTTCAGCAGTATCCTCTCGTGGTAGATCGTCAGAGAAGTCTTGGTGTCTTGTGGAGCATGGGCATCATCCGCTCCCAAAATTTCTTCAGAAGTGGAAGAAATCCCTCTCTATCGACGTGGCTATGACTGTTCTATCTTCCGGGGCAATGTTCATGTCCCAGCCTTTTTCGAGCCGAAATTCTGCCTCTATTTCGTGATCCAGAGGCACTGAGTATTCTTTTTTAATGGCTTCCCTCAACTCCTTGATCTGAGTTCTATCGGTGGAAGCCTTTATTGCCGCCTCGTCCAAAGTACAGTCCGGCAACAGAATGCCCGACTCGACTATTTTTTCGTTCCTGAAAAAGATAGGAAGTATTAAATCCAGTCGAGTTTTTTGAATAACAATAAAACGGTTCAAGTCAAAAATCAACATCATCACATTTTGAGCTTTGCTCGAAATGTGATTTAATTAATCAATCCTTGAACTTATTAATAGGCAAAATAAATATTCACAAGCCAAAATTTATTCAATATTAAAATTAAAAAGTAGGTCATTAGACTCAAAATATTTTTGTAAGGACCATTGAGCCCAAATAAGAAAATAAAATGGTCATTGGACCAAAAAGAATTTTTTAATGGGCCATTGGGCCCAAAACTTGATTTTCTCATTTTATTAAATAAGTTCGAGGTACTTGTTGAAAGTGAAATGGATGAGATGGGATCGAATGGATGCTCGAATCGAGAAATGTGCAAATGGATGGCGACGTGGCGAATCAGATTTGCTTCTTCCGGACTGCTTGGACTGCTTGGACATCACAAAAAACTCATAAAAACAAGCAAACACTATTTTTAATTTTTAAGTTGACTGTATTTATTTAATGAAAGGTGGGATGTTAGTGGTCCCATTTTTGGATTTTTGAAAAGAGATAGCAGTTATCAGGAGGAGGTGACAAAAATACTGCTGTTTATTATTCTAAAACTTTGTTTCATTGGAAACAAAAATACTACTAGTCAACCTTTTATTCCCACCAACACTTTTGTCTTTTTGTGAAAACTTTTCAGAAAAGGGGTTTTGGTGGCAACAGGTATGCCAGACAGAACAAACACCAACTTTTCTCAGATTGCAGCCACCACAACACAGGTTTGCCAACACGGGCTCTAAACAATTAATGTACTTAGTGGCATGCAACATTCCACAGATTCATCTGAACACACAAGTCATGCTCTCTGCATTTTGACACAGATTGAAGTTCATCTACTCATGCTTTAAAAAAAATAATTAAAAACCTTCATGCTTTCAATACAGACTATACGAACATGCTCATTATCACAAAAAATGCTCACAGTAAACCATTAACACCAACACATTCAAGAATGCCCAAATGTTTCTCAGGTTAAATTTTCATGTCTTTTACAAACTGAAAAGCATCATCACAACTAATTTAGAGGACTCTAAAACTAGACAGGATTAACAAAATAGAATCACAAGAACTCTAAAACTCCCTTCATCCAACAATGGTGGAAACCTAACCCTATCCACCGCCCATGCTCTCTATCATGCCATTCAAAATAAAAAATCCCAACACCATTTCGACCATCCTCAACCCTTCACAGAGTGAATCCCCATCTCCCAACCTCCATTACAGTCTCGACCAACACCAAAATTCCACATAGGCAAACATACATACCCTAATCACGAAATGCCCAAAATAACGAGACACCCAGAAACAATCAACACAGATGAAGAATAGACACAATCAGACCCTTCTTACTAGTTTCCGCAGGTTTCAGAACATAAACACCCAAAATCGCAAAACTGGGGGGCATCAAAATGCTTGAAAATCAAAGGGGAGGGCTTACCAGGGTTGGACCTTAGATGAAGATGATGACATTGCGATTTGAGAAAATTTCGGCAGAGTTTCCCTTAAAATCGTGCGAGAAGTTACGAAAGAACTGTGTGTTCTATTTGTGAAAGGGTTTCTGGTTTTGGACAGTTTTCGAAAAATCGCCTAAGTGTTGGAATAGGGAAGAAGAATGTGGGGCGGGGGGGGTATTTAAATGGCGGAATAGGGAAGGGGTACGACTGTAATACCCGTAAATTTTAGAATATAAAAATAGGAATTAATCCAATAGGAAAGAAAGTTTTGTTTCCGAGAGCCCATAAACTCGGAAATGCTCGGAAATCAAAAGACGACGAATTAGAACCCGACGGACCAAAACCGACGGTCTTAGGATTTCAAGCATGAAATCGAATTGAGACGGAATAAATTTATGATGAGAAGCATAATCCGGAAATGACCCGGAAAATTGAGCGCGAAAACGGGGAAGGATAGAAGTCCGGAAGAGAGGAGAAAAAGACCCGACGGATCGGATCGCACGGACCCGCCCGGACCGCAGTCCAGGCGAGGGCCGCGCGCTGGCCGGGCGGGGTTTGGCCAAAAGGCGCGCCAACCCCGCGTGGCTCTACAGGTTTTGGCAACTTGCGCGTTTTCGGCGATTTCTTACCATAATTCGACCCCCCGACTTTGGAAAGTGGATTTTGAGCGGGGGAAGGAGTATTAGGTCGTGGGAGGGTTGTCTCCACCCCATTTTGCAGCCTCCAAAACCCTCCCAATTGACTCTCAAACTCTTCCAAACCAAAACACTCTCCCGACGAACTTCCGACGGACTTCCGGCGACTTTCCGACAACCACCGACGGCCGTAGGAACGTGTAGATCAAGGATCGCAGTCCTTAGATCATTGGTAAGTAGTATCTTAGGTTCTCAATCTCGTTTTTCCTTTCAAATCCCCAATCTAACTCTTGAATCGTTGATTGCAAATACGTTCGTGGCCAAAGTCGGGAACTTTGCGTTTCGTAGATCCGTTCGTAGGATTTTGGACGAGCCGAGCGACCCTAGGACTACTCAAGAATACAATCACTGTAAGTTGAGCCTTCCATATCAATACGGGGGATTTAGGGGCGTCCGGTATAGTCGTAATGTAACGAAACGTAAAAATCGAAGTTAAAAACCCCAACTTGCGCAGTTTCTGAAATCGGCCTAAAACTCCTATTTCGAGGATTCAATCCGAGAAACTCAAAACTAGACTTTTAATCCTAACACATAAATCTATGTTGTGTAAAAATTTCAGACATTTTTCGTTAAAATTTGCTATTTTAAATCGCATCGAAAAGAAACTGTTTTGACAAAACGTGTTTGAAATCTGCCTATGAACATGTCCGAAATTAGTGAGTCTATTTCTATATTTTGTAGTCCGATTTGATCTTTACAATCTAAATGAAAGTTGTAGATAATCATGTCTAGTATATGTGTTTAAAATTTCAGAATTTTTGGAGTCCATTTGATATGTCAAAAAGCCAATTTTCCGAACTGTGACAAATCTGTTTTGGGACAGTAAACTGTTTCCGCTTTAAACTCGATTTTTGACAAGTTTCCTCAACTTATTTCGAAAACGTTAAAACACGAAAGTTGTTCGTTAGGGAGTTTTGCATAAACTGTGAAATTTTCAGATTTTTCAGACTTAAACCGAATTTTTAAATTGAAAAGGCGTAAACTGTGACGCCAAGATACTTTTAAATCGAAGGATTTTTAAATTTCGAAACGAACGATCAAAGATTTGAAATACGGTACATCTATACTTTTGAAAAACCCCGATACATTAAATCTAAACGATACATGAGATACTTGGTGGAGGGTGAGTGCTCTGCAGGGTGCCCCTCTAGCCTTTCTCTTCGGGCCTATAATGGACGAGAGAATTTGATGAGATATTACGCCAATCGGCGGGAGATACATGGCCTACTCTCTCGGGTTGTCCGTATGGATTTCTCGAGGCTCCGGAGTGGTACTGGGTATGGCAGATACGGCTGCGGCCGCCGGATCACCGGCTAAACGAGATACTTACGAAACGGCTGCGGCCGCCGGATCACCGGCTATACAAAACACTGAGAAATGGTTACGTAACGGGGGAAATAAAAGATTTAATATTTTTAAGTATTTATTTATTTTTGCATTTCTTTAAATTATGCATTTAAATTATGTCTCTAAATTTCATATCACGACTAAATTGTTATTGTGAATTAATTGCATGTTTAAGTACACGATTTAAATATTATTTCCTTTAAATTTGTGAATGCATGTTTAGGAGCAAAATTTTAATTATCTAATCAAATCCCTTTATTGCTATGTTAGGATCGACTTACTCAGTATTTTATATACTGATAAAAATTGTTGTTTTTCTCTTTCTTTCAGGGTACGGAGATAATGCATAGCATGTGCATTTGGGGATGGAATTATTAAACATTGTTTTATTGCTTTTTATGATACTTGCATAACGGGCATGTAAATCCCGAGTTTTGGCCATGTCGGCCCACTTTACATTTTTTCCGCTGCGATATATTATTACTACTACTATGTGTGTGGATGATACTTAATATTATTTTTAAATAGATTCCGGACTTGTTTTTAAACCTTTTTGCAATACCTATAGCCTTGCATCTCTTTGGCAAGCTCGGAGAATCCGTGTCTTGCTAGAGAGATGTGGCGGTGACATCCCGGCCTGGGTTATCAAATCCGGGGTGTTACAAGTTGGTATCAGAGCCCGGAATATTTTAAAATATTTTAAATTTATTATTATCATTATTATTTTTAAGACTACTAGTATCATTATTTTAGCCCAAAATCTGAGCTAAAAATTTTTCTATCCATCTAGTATAATATTTCGAGCCCAAAGGGGGTTAAATTATTTTGACCCAATAATTATTTATTTTAAGCCCAACCATTTCGGCTCAAATACCCATGTTTTTACTTCTCGAGTCCAAATTATTACTTTTGGCCAATATAGAGGCCCAATTTTTTTTAGTTACTTAAACCCATGATAAATTTTAAATTTAAAAGACATTAAATTAATTTCGGGGGGATTGCATGTGCATATTATTGTAGATTTAAATTCCTGCATATCCTGACTTTTATTCGAAACGTGTCCTGACTCTAACCTCCTTGTTGACATTAGATGGCCGCCCCAAACGCGAACATGATCAACCTACTAATGAGGTTGATTGAAGCATACCTCGAATCGCCTCAAAACGTGAACAACTTCAGACTAAGGGTAGAACAAATGGGAGCTAACCTGGGCCACCTAACTAATCTGGGCCAAGCAGGACATCAAGATATAACCCAACTCCAAATCCAAATCAATGAACTCCAGACCCGCGAGACTGAACTTCGGACCCAAATTGACGACGTAGAGACCCAAGTAGGGGTCGTGGGACATCAACTGCATCATCTGAATGATGATTTACTTCCACCTGCCCCTCTCGACCCGGGAACTCCTCCTGCGGCTAGCCCCGTTGTTGATCCTGTCGCTGTCCCTACAGCCGCCCAACCACCAGTTGTTGTCATTGATCCTGCCCCGGCTGCTGGGCCCAATTGGCCAGCGAGCCCAGTATTCCATGGACCCCTTGCCTGGGGTACCATTGAGGAGTCGAGTGATGAGGATGATCCCATGGAGGACCCAACCACCTACACTCCCTCAGCTTAGGGACCTTTATCGCATTCCTTCTACTATTACCGTTCCTATTTTCCGAACTATTCCTATCCTTGTGATTCCTACAGCTTGTATCGAATAACGTTTTCAATTGAGCAATAAAATACAAGCATTTATGTTATATTCTACTTCCATAGTGGCCACATGTATATGTGTATGCACATATTCAGAACCGCCTTCCGTATCCAAACGTATGGTGGGGGACTCAACAGAACAAAAGTACAAGGTATTAATAAGCAAACACCACATATAAATGTTAATCAAACGGGAGTACCTCGAACCCTAAACCCTGAAATTCCAAGTCGTCAATTAACCACAATTCTAGAGTTAACAACCGAAATAGATAAACATGGAGTAACACAACAAAAGCACAAACTACGAAACACGGAAATGGAAATCATTGTCTTACAGTCTCATAAGGAAACTGCTTCTACTACGCGCCCCAAGAGTACCGTAAAAATGAAGGGTCACTGATCAGGAGGCGGGAACTGGCGACGCATGTAGTCGTCCATTTGACGCATGTAGCCATACATGTCAGTCATGGTGGCCTGCTGCTCCGCCTGTCTCATAGTGAGCGTGTCCATACGATCCTGATAGAGATCCATCCCAGCATCCAAGGCATCGTAACGAGCCTGCCCAGCTGCAAACCCGGCATCTATACTGACACGCATCTCCTGCATCATCTGGAGCATCTGCGTCATGTCCTGACCCTGCGGTGGAACCCCACCCTGCTGTGGAACCACAGGAGGAGGAGGTGGCCGCTCTGGAGGAACAACTAAAATCAAACCACCATCCTCAGGCTGTGGGTGCAGTATAGCCCGAGGCGCTCCACGACGCAAAGTGCTGCGCCGGGCGGCATAAGACGGAATACGGTAGTGCTCACCTGGAGCTAAAGGATAGGGGTCCGTCTCGGGAGACGTGCGGATCCCCTGGGCAGCGCATAGCCCACAAATGAGGTGTGCATGAGTGATCACCCTACTCCCTCGCCCCCGTCGTAAACCCCTCAAGTTATCCGCAATGCACGCGCCCACATTTACCCGACCGCCTCGTGCGATAAAGCATATAGTCTCAAAGACATGATCTATGACGATATGACTCCGGGTGATCGGCCGAATGCATCCTAACCAAAGCTGAGCAAGTACACGCCAAGGAGCATCCAAAGACGTCAGTCGTAGCTCGTGAGGGTATCCAGTCCGCGGGGGTACCTCGGTACACAAGACACCCCAGGCAGGAGCATAAACCCGTCCCTCTGGCTGTGGTCGGAACGCGCCATCATCTGGAAGGCCGAAATAGATGTTGATCGCCCGAGCACTGAAGTCTAGGTAGCGACCACGAACCCAGACTCGAGAAAGGTCGTCGTCTACCCCAAGGCCGCTGATGTTGGCGATAACCTCCATAGCTAGATAGCCAGAGGCAACGCCGTCGGGATGACGTGCAAGACCGGTCCACTGGAGATGCCCCAAAAGTGCACTGATCCGGTCATCGCCCATATGATCGGGGAACAAGCCTCGCTCGGGAACGTAAGCCCTCTTTCGACGAAGCTCGTCGAAGTAGAAGTCCTGGGCGGCCATCGTCGAGAAACGGAACCTATCATGCCGGCGAGGACGCACCTCGTCAGGGAGATCTCTGAGCCTCGGCACCCGCTCCTCGTCCTCCTCGGACTCGCTGTCGTCACTGTCGTCAATATCCGGCATCACCGGAGCGGCAGTGCTAGGGCCGGCTGCATCACGTCGGGTAGCTTGTCTCTTGGCCCCCGGAAGGACCATAAGGAACGCCAAGATGAACCATAGGAAAAGCAACATCCTGCGAACACCCAATATCAAGGGTAAGGCTAATTTTCAACACATTAATTCACAAGCAAAAATACATAAAGACATCATAAATATAAAGTTCCAACAGGGAAAATCTGGGAGGGATTCAGACCCAAAAGTTTATCAATACATATTGGGAGAGAATCAAACCAAGGAATGTGCCTAGATAAATTCAAAAACCCATTGTGGCGTTCCGTCGAACACCTTATGTGCGCAATAAATTAAGTTCAAAAATTTGTTTGTAAACACGTGGCAATTAACCACAAAACCAGACAATTGCTTGAACAACAAATCATAATCACAGGTGTCAACAAACAACACTAACGAAACCACTTTCACACCAATAACACCAACAAAATCGAAAATTTCATGGTTCCCCTAAAAATCCAAGTCCTAGCAGGAAGTTCCACAACTTAGGCATATATATTCAAACCAATACTTCCTAAACAATAGAAATGGCACCAAAGTACTACATAAACTCACTAATTCGCGAGAATTAAGCCGAAAATTTCAAAACCCCAATTTGCATGCCAAAACCCTAATTTCACAATTCAGCCAAATTCTAACAAATCAAGGCATAAAACTTGAAATTGGCAAGTGAAATTAGAAGATACATACCTCACAAGGAGAAATCGAAGTCGGAACTAGGAGAATCTGAGCACGATAGGACGGATTTGAGAGGAAGATGAGAGGAATTTCGGAAGGGGAGAGGAAGAACCGGCTCGCGCGGGGCGCGAGCCCTATTTCTTCATCCTGGGGGCGCCGCGCGGTGGCCGCGCGCTAAACCCCCAAAACCCGCCCGGACCCCGCGCGGGTCACAAAAAAAATATATATATATATATATTTATTTCCCCTTTCCTATGTATTTACCCCTCCTCTGCTCTGCGAAATACGAGTGGACGCAAATGCCGAAGCCCATTGAGCTGGGAAGAGGGCGAGAGGACTATGGTAATTGGACCGCAACTTGTTCAGGACGTGGCTCAACAAGTCAAAATAATCCAAGGAAAGATGAGAGCCGCGCAAGACCGGCGTGAGACGACAAGATTTGGAATTCCAAATAGGCGATAAGGTCATGTTAAAGGTATCACCAATGAAGGGATGCGCTTTGGCAAGCGGGGGAAATTGAGCCCACGGTACATAGGACCATACGAGATCCTAAAGAGAGTGGGGAATCTTGCATACCGACTAGCATTACCGCCACAATTTGCTCGTGTCCACGATGTGTTCCACGTCTCGCAACTGAAGAAATACGTCCATGATCCGACCCACGTACTCCAACCGGAGGAAATTGAGCTGGACGATGACTTAAGCTACGAAGAAATTCCGGTGCGAATACTCGACAAGAAGGAGAGGGTAACAAGGAATAAGACCGTGAGGATGGTTAAGGTTCTTTGGTCTAACCACGAAGCCGAGACGGCAACGTGGGAGCTAGAGGCAGACATGAAGGATCGTTACCCAACCCTATTCCAAGACAATGCAACAACAGTTATGGGGGCATAACTGTAATCTTAAGAGGGAGAGGATGTGACGACCCGAATATTTCCGGATATTTTATATGAATACTTTGTACCCCAAAGAAACAAATTCAAATTGTTTTAAACTACGTAATGACTTGATCCCTTCACGGGGTACGTAGGCAACTCGGAAATTTCAATTCTGGGTTCAGTCAAATAATAACAAACAACGACACACAATAATACAATCGCTTAATCAAACAATTCCCGAACTCGCGAGAGGATGAAGTGCAACTTCGAGGACGAAGTTGGTCCTTAAGGGGGGTAGACTGTAATACCCGTAAATTTTAGAATATAAAAATAGGAATTAATCCAATAGGAAAGAAAGTTTTGTTTCCGAGAGCCCATAAACTCGGAAATGCTCGGAAATTAAAAGACGACGAATTAGAACCCGACGGACCAAAACCGGCGGTCTTAGGATTTCAAGCATGAAATCGAATTGAGACGGAATAAATTTATGATGAGAAGCATAATCCGGAAATGACCCGGAAAATCGAGCGCGAAAACGGGGAAGGATAGAAGTCCGAAAGAGAGGAGAAAAAGACCCGACGGATCGGATCGCACGGACCCGTCCGGACCGCAGTCCAGGCGAGGGCCGCGCGCTGGCCGGGCGGGGTTTGGCCAAAAGGCGCGCTGGCCCCGCGTGGCTCTACAGGTTTTGGCAACTTGTGCGTTTTCGGCGATTTCTTACCATAATTCGACCCCCCGACTTTGGAAAGTGGATTTTGAGCGGGGGAAGGAGTATTAGGTCGTGGGAGGGTTGTCTCCACCCCATTTTGCAGCCTACAAAACCCTCCCAATTGACTCTCAAACTCTCCCAAACCAAAACACTCTCCCGACGAACTTCCGACGGACTTCCGGCGACTTTCCGACAACCACCGACGGCCGTAGGAACGTGTAGATCAAGGATCACAGTCCTTAGATCATTGGTAAGTAGTATCTTAGGTTCTCAATCTCGTTTTTCCTTTCAAATCCCCAATCTAACTCTTGAATCGTTGATTGCAAATACGTTCGTGGCCAAAGTCGGGAACTTTGTGTTTCGTAGATCCGTTCGTAGGATTTTGGACGAGCCGAGCGACCCTAGGACTACTCAAGAACACAATCACTGTAAGTTGAGCCTTCCATATCAATACGGGTGATTTAGGGGCGTCCGGTATAGTCGTAATGTAACGAAACGTAAAAATCGAACTTAAAAACCCCAACTTGCGCAGTTTCTGAAATCGGCCTAAAACTCCTATTTCGAGGATTCAATCCGAGAAACTCAAAACTAGACTTTTAATTCTAACACATAAATCTAGGTTGTGTAAAAATTTCAGACATTTTCGTTAACATTTGCTATTTTAAATCGCATCGAAAAGAAACTGTTTTGACAAAATGTGTTTGAAATCTGCCTATGAACATGTCCGAACTTAGTGAGTCTATTTCTATATTTTGTAGTCCGATTTGATCTTTACAATCTAAATGAAAGTTGTAGATAATCATGTCTAGTATATGTGTTTAAAATTTCAAAATTTTTGGAGTTCATTTGTTATGTCAAAAAGCCAATTTTCCGAACTGTGAAAAATCTGTTTTGGGACAGTAAACTGTTTCCGCTTTAAACTCGATTTTTGACAAGTTTCCTCAACTTATTTCGAAAAAGTTAAAACACGAAAGTTGTTCGTTAGGGTGTTTTGCATAAACTGTGAAATTTTCAGATTTTTCGGACTTAAACCGAATTATTAAATTGAAAAGGCGTAAACTGTGACGCAAAAATACTTTTAAATCGAAAGATTTTGAAATTTCGAAACGAACGATCAAAGATTTGAAATACGGTACATCTATACTTTTGGAAAACCCCGATACATTAAATCTAAACGATACATGAGATACTTGGTGGAGGGTGAGTGCTCTGCAGGGTGCCCCTCTAGCCTTTCTCTACGGGCCTATAATGGACGAGAGAATTTGATGAGATATTACGCCAATCGGCGGGAGATACATGGCCTACTCTCTCGGGTTGTCCGTATGGATTTCTCGAGGCTCCGGAGTGGTACTGGGTATGGCAGATACGGCTGCGGCCGCCGGATCACCGGCTAAACGAGATACTTACGAAACGGCTGCGGCCGCCGGATCACCGGCTATACAAAACACTGAGAAATGGTTACGTAACGGGGGAAATAAAAGATTTAATATTTTTAAGTATTTATTTAATTTTGCATGTCTTTAAATTATGCATTTAAATTATGTCTTTAAATTTCATATCACGACTAAATTGTTATTGTGAATTAATTGCATGTTCAAGTACACGATTTAAATATTATTTCCTTTAAATTTGTGAATGCATGTTTAGGAGCAAAATTTTAATTATCTAATCAAATCCCCTTATTGCTATGTTAGGATCGACTTACTCAGTATTTTATATACTGATAAAAATTATTATTTTTCTCTTTCTTTCAGAGTACGGAGATAATGCATAGCATGTGCATTTGGGGGATGGAATTATTAAACATTGTTTTATTGCTTTTTATGATACTTGCATAACGGGCATGTAAATCCCGAGTTTTGGCCATGTCGGCCCACTTTACATTTTTTTCCGCTGCGATATATTATTACTACTACTATGTGTGTGGATGATACTTAATATTATTTTTAAATAGATTCCGGACTTCTTTTTAAACCTTTTTGCAATACCTATAGCCTTGCATCTCTTTGGCAAGCTCGGAGAATCCGTGTCTTGCTAGAGAGATGTGGCGGTGACATCCCGGCCTGGGTTATCAAATCCAGGGTGTTACAACGACGTTACCCTAATTATGACGCTAACCTAGGTTAGCGTCATTGGTATAGGTTCACGTCGTAGAAAGAATACTGGGTGAGAGTACGACGCTATCCTCAGTTACGACGCTAACCTAGTTTGGCGTCGTACTAGAGGATCACGTCGTAAAAGGAATAAAAGGAATGAAGGCAAGTACGACGCTAGCCTCGTTTACGACACTATCCTAGGTTTAGCGTCGTAATTGAGGTTGACGTCATAACTGGTCAAGGTGGGACCATAAGGGTTCTACGACATTATCCTTTATCTTACGTCGCGAGCCTAGGCTGGCGTCGTAGATAAGGATGGCGTCGTAAGGTAGGACTGTCTACGTCGTTTGTACGACATGCCAGTTCACGTCGTTCCTTGAAGCGGGATTTGGCTAGCGTCATAATTTTGAAATTTCAAAAACAGAGTGGACTGGACCCGGGTAGATGAAATTGGGCTAGTCTGGTTTTATTTATTTTTGGACTTAGGAAATTTTTGTGCAAAACAATTATCTGATTTTGGGCGTTCATAATTTACATAATCTGCTTGCATAAAATACGTTGGACCAATTCTACTTATTGTAAAAATTATTCCGGATTTTAAATTGCTTTAAATTCCGAGAACATTTTCCTCAATTTGAAAAATTAATCCAACCGAGAACCTGGTTTCATGCTTTATTTTTCTTCTTTTTCTTTTTGGTGGTCCCGGAATTCCTGCAAGACAGATAAATCAACCTTATCAGATTTTCTCCAAATATCAACATCCTCACATTTAGAGTCTTAGTACTGTAAATGTTTAGTTCATTTTTGGATATTTTCTGACTGAAAACACGGTAACATATTTACACAAACTAAAAATTTATATTTTTATTTCCTGTTATTATTATAAATAATCCGGCTCTGCCACAGTCTGGAATTCTTTTTCTGGCTCGAACTGTCCGATGTATTCTTTCAATCTGTGCCCATTCACCACCATATCACCTTTGTTGGTTCGAATCTTGACTGCACCACTTTTGAACACTTCCAGCATTTCATAAGGCCCTTCCCATCTGGATTTAAGCTTTCCGGGGAATAGATTCAACCTAGAATTGAATAGAAAAACATTTTGGCCAATAAAGAAGTGCTTGGATTTGATCCGACCATCGTGTAACTTCTGGGTCCGTTCTTTATAGATCCTGGAGCTTTCATAGGCTTGCGCTCGTATTTCCTCAATTTCATTGAGGTGCAACTTGCGCTTACCCTGAGCAACTCTTGGATCAAAATTAAGTATTTGGACGGCCCAATAAGCTTTGTGCTCTAACTCTACGGGCAAATGACAGGCTTTTCCGAAGACAAGCCTGTACGGAGACATCCCAATGGGAGTCTTGAATGCAGTGCGATATGCCCATAGAGTTCTAGCCCAGTCCTTACGGGTTATCCCAACCGTGGCTTCGAGTATATGTTTGATCTCGCGACTTGACCACTGGTTTGGGGATGATAAGGCGTGCCTATCTTATGAAGGATTCCAGTTTTACTCACTAAGCTCTCGAATGTTTTATTAACAAAGTGCGTTCCTCCATCAGATATTATCATCCTAGGTATGCCAAATCTGCTGAAAATGTAGTTCTTGAGGAACTTGATGACTTGGCTACCATCATTGGTTGGTAATGCGGCCGCCTCGACCCATTGGACACGTAATCGACAGCTACCAAGATATACTGGTTTCCACCATCTGGTGATGGTGGAAACGGTCCCATGAAGTCAATAAGCATAAAAATCTCAAAAGTAAGAATTTCGTGTCGAGGCATTTCATCCCTCTTAGAAATGGTTCCTAATCTTTGGCATCTGTCGCAGGCCTTAGCAAACGTCCTGCAGTCCTTATGGATGTAATGCCAATAGAATCCACACTCAAGGACTTTGTGGGCCGTTCGAGTGGGACCATGGTGACCTCCATACTCTGATTCGTGACATTTTTTAAGATTTGGTAAGCCTCATGCTCAGTTACACATCGCCTGATTATTGAATTGGCGCAGTGCTTAAAGAGAAACGGTTCTTCCCAGAAGTAGTTTGCTACATCCTGGTGGAACTTGCTCCTTTGATAGCTATTCTGGAATGGTGGGGTTATTCCGCATGCCAAGAAGTTAGCAATGTCGGAAAATCAGGGACACGCTTGATCGTGTAAGTGCAAGGCGAACAATTGTTCGTCCGGAAAGTCCTCATTTACGGCTTTTTCATTTTTATCTTTCTAAGTGAGATAAATGGTCAGCATCACCATTTATCTCGCCCTCACCTATTCTTTATTACGATATCAAACTCCTACAGCAGTAGCACCCACCTGATTAATCGAGGCTTTGCTTCTTGCTTGCTGAACAAATATCGGAGTGCACTGTGATCTATATACACTATGGTCTTTGTACCGATGAGGTACAGTCTGAACTTGTTAAACGCAAAGACCACAACGTACATTTCTTTTTCCGTCGTAGTGTAGTTTACTTGGGCCTCATTCAGGGCATGACTTGCGTAATGAATTACACAATGTCTCCCATCTTTATGTTGCCCCAGAACTGCACCTACTGCGAATCACTCGCATCATTCATCACCTCGAATGGTATTGACCAATCGGGTGGTTGAACTATTGGCGCAGAAGCTAACAACTTTTTGAGCGTGTCAAAGGCTTGGACACACACTTCATTTATTACAAAAGAATTTTCTTTACAAAGAAGATTAGTGAGCGGCTTGGGAATTTTGGAAAAGTCCTTAATAAACCTCCGGTAAAAACCGGCATGCCCTAAGAAGCTCCTAACTGACTTTATTGAGTTCGGAAGAGGGAGATTAGAGATGATGGAGACTTTGGCTCTGTCAACTTCGTACCTGCTTTAGAAATGCGGTGACCTAACACTATCCTTTATGTTACCATGAAATAGCATTTTTCCCAATTTAAAACCAGGTTAGTGTCCTCACATCTCTTTAAAATTTTAGCAAGATTGGTCAGACAATCATCAAAAGTATCTCCATATACAAAGAAGTCATTCATGAAGACTTCAATGCATTTTTGGATAAATTTAGATAAAATCGACATCATGCATCATTGAAATGTAGCAGGTGCATTGCAAAGACCGAACGGCATATGTTTGTAGGCAAAAGTGCCATACGGACAAGTGAAAGTTGTTTTTTCAGGGTCTTCACTTGCAATAACAATCTGATTATACCCAGAATATCCGTCCAAAAAGCAATAAAATTCTCTCCCTGCCTACCTCTCCAACATTTGATCAATAAATAGTAAAGGAAAATGGTCCTTGCACGTGGCCTCGTTCAGCTTCTGGTAGTCTATGCAGACTCTCCATCCAATGACCAGCCTCGTGGAAACTTCCTCTCCTTGTTCATTCTTGGTTACGCACGTCCCACCGCGCTTAGGAACGACCTGCACGGGACTGACCCATTTCAAAAGCATAGCACACTAGTAGTATAGGAGAGCCCCTAATCATAATGACTAGAAGTGGATCAAGAATTTCCGAACATCAGTAAACCGCTCACAGTGTTTACCTACTTTCAGGTGGTTATGAGATACAAACTAGTAATTAGTTTGTTTCGGATGCACTCACTCAAGACTAAAAAATAGGCTTTGGCAGAAGAATATAGCAGTAGAAAGAATACTCAACCCTATCTTAGAAAATAACCAAGGCCCATATGTTGTTCCTCTAGTATTATCTACCACATCTTATCTGAATCCAAGTGGACCCTGATTCAGTGTAGCATTTAGTATAAGATTTCCAACACACAACAATTTAGGAAAATAACAGATATTTGAAAATCATTCCCTTAACAGGTACTAGACTCTCAATCAAAACACAGACCCTTTCAGTCTAGGAGAGACCTAATCACTGACTCTGCTTCTAATTTCCCAAAATCAACCCCCAATCGAATTTGAATTAGTCATAACTGTGGAATTTATCCCTTATTTAGATCCGGATTTTATAAAGGATTTTTTGTTGGAAATTTATTATGAGACATCTGATTCAAATCAAGATTTATGTGTCCAAGGGAAGGATCCTAAAATAATTTAGACCAAAATATCTACATAATAATATCATGCATAAATTTATAAGGAAGTGAAAAATTAATTAACCCAAAATATACGGTGGGTTTAGATAGAATTTGATACACATAGATGAAATAGCCGGAGGCAAGAATAATTTGGCTAAAAAGATGGCGAAATGATTGGGGTTAATTGGATTGCAGTTATCTGTGGTTCAATACCCTAACCATTAAGGTGGGATGATTTTAGATGGCAGAAAAACCTATAATGGCAGTGTTGCTACCAGTTGGGCCTCTACTATCTGTGAAATTGGATAAAAACCCACATGTTTCCTCTCTGCAACGATCATCAGAAGATATTGACAAATATCATGTAACACCCCGGATTTGATAACCCAGACCAGGATGCCACCGCCACACCTCCCTAGCAAGACGCGGTTTCTCCGAGCTTGTTAGAGAGATGCAAGGCTATGGTTTTTCAGAATTTAAAACATTTCAAATAGCCCATTTATAAATATATAACAAAAATCATTACATAGTATTATCTAATTTGCAGCGGAAAGTAATATTTAAATATAGATATAGCAGCGGAAATATAAATAGGGCCAACACGGCCAAAACACGGGTTATACAGGCCCGTTATGCAAGTCATGTATAAAAACGAGAGTAAACGTTCCCAAAATCTCAATGCATGCTACGCTCATGTGTAAGCCTCATACTCTGAAAAGAAAAAAGAGAGCAACGGTTTGTCAGCATAAACATGCTGAGTAAGTTAACCCCTAGCATACAATAATGGGGTTTCAAAGCCTTTAATTATTTTGGAAAGAATTGACTTACATTTAGCATGTTTGCAGGCACTAAATAAATTAACTCGTCAAGATAATGGAATTTAACTGTAAAAAAATCAAAGGTATGCATGCCAAATAATCACATATAACTTGCAAGGAGATTAAATAAATTGATATAAGCCAAAACACAATTTAGCAAGGATTTAATTAAATTTCTTATAAATTTCTCGTTTCGTTTCTTTTATAGATCACCATTCGCTAGGACTCTTATGTCCACTAGCCTCATGGTCAATATTGCACTAGGGCCCTTACGTCCCTAGTCATACGCTTGGGCCCTTATGTCCACAAGTCACATAATCAATATCGCGCTAGGGTCTTACGTCCGCTAGACATACGCTTGGGCCCTTATGTCCACAAGCCACATAATCAATTTTGATAGTATCTAACTTGGTCACAAATCACCAATGTTTCAAAAGAATTAAGAAAAATGTTTTTATTTGTTTAGACATATCTCGCAAATCATGTGTTTCTCAAAAGACGAGTTTTTCAACATTTCAACCAAACCATTTCCACAGTGTACGCCATCTCAGTTTAAAAATTCATTTCAAAGGAAATCGAATTGAAATTTCTACATTAGATCAAAAACACGCTAACGAACAACTTTCGTGTTTTAAGTTTTGGGAAATTATGTGAGAAAACGGGTGAAATTTTACAATCTTTACAAAAGCCAAAATCTGTCATAATTGTCTACACAGCGCACTGATTTTCAAAAGAGTTTTTAACATAGCAAACGACCTCCAAAATTTATGAAATTTTACAGGCACTTAAAAGACACCAAATAAACATGTTTCATTAGAGGCAAATTATGTAAATTCATCACGGATTAAGTCAGATTAATCCACTAAGTTCGGTTTAAAAATCTGTCGACTTTTCCTTCTCGGACACAGTGTATTCAAAATGGGTTTTGACTATCCAAACGTTAATGAAAATGCACGAAATTTTACAGGCATGTTCTCAAGACATTTATCTACAACTTTTATGTTTACACCAAAGATTATTTTTGACCAAAAGTGATCGAAAAACGCACATCAAGTTCGGTCATATAATCTGTCTCAGTTTTCGAAAGGTTCATGCACAACAGAATATGTTCGACGCGGTTTGGGATAGCAAATCTTAATGAAAATGCATAATCTTTTACAGAGATATTCAAGACTCATAGATCTACAAATTTCATTTTTAGCACAAGTCCTAATTCAGCCTAGATCCAAGGTCAAAATGGCTAACAAGATCGAGAGTGAAATCTGCCAAGCTCTAAGTTCGAAAATTATTCAGAGGTGTTCAGACTCAGATTTTGGGCAACAAACTTTAATGAAAAATTATGAAAATTTTACCTCATGTAGATCTATGTCTTAGGAACACTTTTTATGTTTTGAGTTTTCTCGTTTGAAGACTTTTAAGGGTTCGAAAAAATTCATCCGAAAACGCTGCACGCGGGTGAAACCTCTATTGACAGATTTTATTAAGTTCTTGTGTTAAATCTTATGTTTGGTCGATTTTTAGCCACCAAAAACCGTATGTAAGAATTAACTTACAAAATATGAGATCTAAACAGTCTCGGGGTCATCCGGATCCTGTGATTCGTCACGAACGGATTTCCTCAACACGAATCTTCCTCCTTTGGCCACGAATCGGAATCGAAAGTAAAAATCTAATGTTAGATCGAATTTTCGGGTTTGAAAACTTAAAACAAAGCCTAGGAACGACTTACCACAATCTGGAATCCTAAAGATCTTGTTCTCCATGCTTCCTCCATCGATTTTCGTCGCCGGAAAGTGATCGGAAAGCACGAATTCGGTGATTTCGGGTCTTGGGAGAAGTGAAGAGAGTTTGAGAGAATATGGGACTGCCTCTAGGGTTGTTTAGGTGGAAATTAGAATGTAGGATCAGTTATAATTCGTCCAATATCCCTTCCACCGAATTGTGATTGTGTTTCCAAAGTCGGGGTCGAAATCCGCATACGATCGCATGCTGTCTCCCGGCGCGCACTTGGCGCTCCCCGCGCGGACACGGAATGGGCTTTGTCCTGGGCCGGGCCGTGCTATCCCTTTGGGCCTGTCCTCTTCCTCCTTCCTTTTGGGCCTTTCTCCTTCTATTTTCTTGGGCTATCTCTTGGACTTTAAATCC
This sequence comes from Hygrophila difformis, assembly GCA_030278955.1. Classification (NCBI taxonomy): domain Eukaryota; kingdom Viridiplantae; phylum Streptophyta; class Magnoliopsida; order Lamiales; family Acanthaceae; genus Hygrophila; species Hygrophila difformis. The sequence goes on along the minus strand of JAOANR010000003.1, from coordinate 39,737,096 downwards.
TATTTCAAATTTGTTTGGGATCTCAAATTAATTTCGGGTTCGAAATATTAAGTCCATCTATATTTGGTTCCCGTGCAATAATTTATTTAATTAAATTATTTTCGACTTCACGGGTTCTTGGATATTTAATTCCTTCTTGAATTAAATTTCATTTCTCATTTCATCTTTAAATTATTTATTTTATTTATATATTGTTGTAACACCCCGGATTTGATAACCCATGTCGGAATGCCACCGCCACACCTCCCGACCAAGACACGGATTTTCCAAGCTTGCTAAAGAGATGCAAGGATATAGGTATTGCAAAAGTTTTAAAAACAAGTCTGGAATTTATTTAAATAATAAATAAGTCTCATCCACACACATAATAATATTAATAATAATATCGCAGCGGAAAATGTAAAGTGGGCCGACATGGCCAAAACTCAGGTTGTACAGGCCCGATATGCAAGTATCATAAAAAGCGATAAAACAATGTTTAAATTTTTCCATCCCCCAAATGCATATGCTCATGCATTTTCTCCATACACTGAAAAAGAGAAAAACAACAATTTTATCAGTATATAAAATACTGAGTAAGTCGATCCTAACATAGCAATAAAGGGGTTTAATTAAATAATTAAATTTTACTCCTAGGCATACATACAAAAATATTCCATTTACCAATTTAAAAATAAATAATTTAATTGTATACTTTTTTTTGAGAATAGGAATTTTATTGATCAATTCGTCAAACAAACACAGCAGCACAAATGTTTCTCAGATAGACCGAAAGGTCTCACAAGGTCTGCTACTCCTACAAACCAGATATACAGAAAATTCGATTTCAAACAATCCTGATTCCAGCAGCTCATTCTAATTAACACAATTCCTCCACCGAACCTTCTGCATTTGCGCCTCTTCGAGCCCATTCGTCCGCCAATTGGTTTCTCTCCCGCAAAATGTTTAACTCGAACACCTCCAGCAAAACTCAATACATCGATAATCGGCCCAACCAAAGACTGAAGCCGCCATGGAAACATCTCCGGGTGCTCCAACCATTTTACTACGTTAGAAGAGTCACATTCGAATAGGATGCGGGGCAATGGAAACCCCTGGTCTCTTATTAACGTATAACAAATACGACTAACCGCTGTGACTTCGGCTTCCGTGGAATCCGCGATCCCAATGTAGTCTGATATGATAAATATCACTTCGCCGTCTAAATCTCTAATCACCCCTCCAATTCCGGAAGGACCCGGATTCCCAATCGATGATCCATCCGTATTGATTTTCCACCATCCCTTAGCCGACCTCTCCCATGAAAGCCCTCCTCTAAAAGTTCTACGTCCAGTAATCCGAGGCCTCGACAACCCATCCGGGAAGCAAACTTCCATATTACCTATTCCCAGCGTACCTTCGCTCCCTGCCACCTTCCACCACCAACTTACTCTCCATTTTACCTCTTCCATTGCCTCCCTGATCAAAGCCTGCTGCCCCTTGAAGACTTTTGTATTTCGACACCTCCACACTGTCCAAATCAAGGCCATACCTGTGAACAACCACTGCAGCCTCAGTCCTTTGTTCGAGCAAGCCTCCAACCACCATGCTAGTAATCCCTCCACATTGCCAGGCAGTGCTCCTATTACCCCAAACCAACTGAATCCTTGGTACCACAATGAACAAGAGAAGTTACACTTACAAAGCAAGTAGTCGATGGTTTCCACCTCCCTTTCGCATAGCAGACAGATTATATCAGATCCTGTAGAGCACCCTCTTGCCGCAAGAAAAGCCTTGACCGGAACAACCCTGTGAGCCACTTTCCAAGCTAATAATTTAACTTTCGTTGGAACTTTCAGTTTCCATAGTTCCTTCCAAAATCGCCTCAACCCTATCCCCTCAAGCCCGTCCGCCCTTACCCAGCAAGAATTGGTTGAAAATACTCCACTGCTCTCTTTAATCCAAATCACTCTATCCTCCATATTTCGAATTAGCCTGTTCCCATTAAGGACTCCCATCATTGTTCGCCAAACATCACATTCCCAGTCATATAGCGATCTTCGAAGCTGTATATCCCATTCCGAAGTGAAACCCACCCACTTCCCATACTCCATAATTTTGCCCTGTTTGTTGATTGCCAAAGTATAAACTCTAGGAAACATATCCTTAAGTGATTGACCCTCTTTGATCCAAGTATCCTGCCATAGTCTCGTTCTCGAACCATTTCCGACCTGTATTTTAAATCCCCTTCCTGCTGAGTCCCCATCTTGCTCGTCCCATCTCTTACAAATTGTATACTTGAACATGCTTTAAATAAGTCCCAACTCTTACAAAGCAATCATTTCCGAACCATTTAATTGTATACTTGAACATGCATTAAATTCATAAATAATAATTTAACATGTTATAGAATTTAAGACATAAATTTAAATGCAAAATTTAAAGGCAAGAATAAATAAATAAATACGTAAAAAGTATTAAGCCTTTTAATTTTCCCCGTTACGTCACCATTTCTCAATATTTAGTGTAGCCGGTCATCCGGCGGCTGCAGCCGTTTCGTAAGTTTTTTGTGTAGCCAGTCGTCCGGCGGCCGCAGCCGTATCTGCCATACCCATTAACACTCCGGAGCCTCAGGAAACCCATACGGATACTCCCGAGAGTGTAGGCCATGTATCTCAATGCCGTTTTGGCGTAGTATTTCAATAATATTCTCTCGTCCATTATAGGCCCGCAGAGAAAGGCTAGAGGGGCACCCTGCAGAGCATTCTCCCTCCACCAAAGTATCTCATGTATCGTTTCGATTTAGTGTAATGGGATTTTTCAAAAGTATAGTTTTATCGTATTTCAAGTTTTCGATCGTTTGTGTCGAAATTTCAAAATCTCACGACTTAAAGATCGTTTGGCGTCACAGTTTACGCCTTTTTGATTTAAAAATTCATTTCAAGTCCGAAAAATCTAAAATTTTCACAGTATATCAAAAACACCCTAACGAACAACTTTCGTGTTTTAGCGATTCCGAAATAAGTTGAGAAAACATGTCAAAAATCGAGTTTATTGCACAACATACACTGTCAGGTTTCAGTTTTACCAGAGTTTAGAAAATCGACGTTTTGACATAACAAATGGACTCCAACAATTCTGAAATTTTATACACATACTAGACATGATTATCTACAACTTTCGTCTAGATTGCAAAGATCAATTCGGACTAGAAATAATAGAAACATGCTCATCAAATTCGGACATGTACACTGTCAGTTTTCAAAAAAGTTTTAACAAGGCAGTTTATGTTCGGAGCGATTTGGGGTAGTAAACGTTGATGCAAATCTCTGAAATTTTACAAAATATAGTTTAATGTGTTAGGATCAAAAGTCTAGTTTTGAGTTTTTCGGTTTGACTTCTCGAAATAGGGTTTTTAATTGGATTTCAAAAATTGCGCATGTTGGGGTTTTTAAGTTCGATTTTTACGTTTCGTTACAAAGACACTAAATCGGATGCCCCTGAGCCACCCGTATTGATATGAAAGGCATCAACTTACTGTGATAGAGTTCTTGGTCATCCTAGGGTCGCTCGGCTCGTCCAAATTCCCTACGAACGGATCTACGCACACGTTCTCCTTCTCCTTTGGCCACGAACGTGTTTGCAAGTCCAATAATCGAAAGTTAGATTGAGGATTGGGGATAAAAACGAGAAAAGGAATCTGAAATACTCCTTACCAATGATCTAAGGGCTGTAAACCTTGATCTACACTTTCCCACGGTCGTCGTTGGTCACCGGAAAGTCGCCGGAAGTTCGTCAGGAAGTCGTCGGAAAAGTGTTTGGCTTTGGGAGAGTTTTGGGAGAGTAGGGAAGGGTTTGGAGACTGGTAAATGAGGTGAAAATCTGCTCTCCCTCGACCTAATACTCTTTCCCCCGTCTAAAATCCACTTTCCATAGTCAGGGGGTCGAATTATGGCAAGAAATCGCCGAAATCGCGTGATCTGCCGCATTCTGGGCAACAACGCGGGGTTGGCGCGGTGGTAGGGTAAACCCCGCGCGGATAGCGCGCGGCCAACGCCTGGACCTCGGTTCGGGCGGGTCCGTGCGATCCGTCGGGTCTTTTCCTCCTCTCTTTCGGACATCTATCCTTCCGCATTTTCGGGCTCGATTTTCCGAGTTATTTTCGGATTACGATTCCCATCCTAAATTTATTCCGACTTAAATTGATTTCATGTTTGAAATCTTAAGTCCGTCGGTTTTGGGTTTGTCGGCTTATAAATCGTCATCTTTTAACCCCCATGCATTTCCGACTTTACGGGTTCTCGGGAACAAAACCTCTTTTCTTATTGGATTAATTTCTACTTTATATCCTAAAAATTATGGGTATTACAGTCTACCCTCCTTAAGAATCAACTTCGTCCTTGAACTTGCGCTTTATCATCTCGCGAGTTCGGGAATTGTTTGATTAAGCGATTGTATTATTGTGTGTTATTGTTTGTTATTATTTGACTGAACCCAGGATTGAGATTTCCATTGGAGATGGCAAAAAAAATCGTACCCGATGGTGAAAACCGAAAACCGAATTTTCGGTACGATTTTGGGGAGATGATTATTGGGGATGGGCCGGGGATCGGGGATTTTTTTGGGGATTTTTTCGGGGATGGGGACGGGGATGGGGGAAGTAGTCCCCGCCCCGGCCCATCCCCGATATGTTTTATATGTTATCTTTTATAAATTCTATATATTATATTTAATATTTTGTATATTATATTTATTGATTACTCCTTTAATTAAAAAAATAAATTAAAAAAAACCTAAATTCTAATATAACCTCCATTGCTAATAAATCATATTATGTGTTTATAATTTATTTTATTTTTTATTTTTTTAAGGAATACATGAATGTTGTGGATTTATTTTTTTATTATTATATAGCATGAATTATCGAACTTTATTATGTGAAATTAAGTATTTAGAATTCAAAATTTAATTTGATAGGTTAATTATATATTGGAAACAATTATAAACTTTTGATGTGGATTATAATTTATTATTAAACAATTTTTATGTGTTTTTATATTAAAATTTTAAAAAATTAGTTTGTAAAATGAATCCCCGATGGGTCCCCAATGGGGATCGGGGAAATTATAATACCCGATGGGGATCCCCAATAAAATCCCCGATGGGGATCGGGCCGGTTTTGGGGATTAAAGATGCTATTGGGGATGGGGATGGGGATACTACTCCCCGTCCCGAAACTGGCCCATTGCCATTCCTAATTTCCAAGTTGCCTACGTACCCCGTGAAGGGATCAAGTCATTACGTAGTTCAAAACAATTCGAATTTGTTAATTTGGGGTACAAAATATTCGGGCCGTTACATCCTCCCCCTCTTAAGACTACAATTATGTCCCCATAACTGTGGTTGTATTATCTTGGAATAGGGTCGGGTAACGCTCCTTCATATCCGCCTCTAATTCCCACGTTGCCGTCTCGGCTTCGTGGTTAGACCAAAGAACCTTGACCATTCTCACGGTCTTATTTCTTGTCACTCTCTCATTGAAGTCGAGAATTTGCATCGGAATTTCCTCGTAGCTCAAGTCATCATCCAAGTCAATCTCCTCCGGTTAGAGTACATGGGTCGGATCGTGTATATACTTTTTCAATTGTGAGACCTGGAACACGTCGTGGACACGAGCAAATTGTGGCGGCAATGCTAGCCGATATGCTAGAGTTCCCACTCTCTCTAGGATCTCATACGGTCCTATGTATCATGGGCTCAATTTTCCTCGCTTGCCAAAGCGCATCACACCCTTCATTGGTGATACTTTTAGCATGACCTTTTCGCCGACTTGAAATTCCAAGTCTTGTCATCTCACTTCCGGATCAAATTCTATTGAGTCTGACTCATAGTGATCATTTATCAAAGAATGACTCTGGTTATCAAATGAAACTCTTTTGTCGGTCTTGAGCAGATCTCATCTTCTCTTGAATTATCTTGATTTGTTGAGCCATGTTCTCAACAAGTTGCGGTCCAACTTCCATAGTCCTATTGTTCTCTTCCCAGCTCAACGGACTTCGGCACCTTCATCCATACAGTGCCTCGAAAGGTGCCATGCCGATGCTAGCATGGTAACTATTGTTGTAGGAAAATTCAATTAAGGGTAAATGATTTTCCCAACTTCCCTTAAACTTTAGTACACATGCCCTTAGCATGTCCTCTAACGTTTGGATTGTTCTCTCTGTTTGTCCGTCCGTCATGGGGTGGAACGTGGTACTCATCTTTATTTTCGTACGGATGGCTTCTTGCCGTTTTGTCCAAAAATGAGAGACAAATCTACTGTCTCTATCCGAGATGATGTCATGTGGTACTCCGTGTCGGCGTACCATATTACCGATGTGGGCCCGGTAGGGTAAAAGAGGTAAGTCATGGAGGTGTATTAGTTAAATAATTAAGAATAATGGAATAAAGTAAAATAAATTAAAAAAACAAAAATTTGGACCACGCGCGGTGCCACACGGGGACCGCGCGGCCGCGGCAGTCCGAAAAAAAAAAATAAGGACTCGCGCGCAGCGCGTCAGCCACTCTTTCCCAATCTTTCTGAGACAACCCCCCGAATTTTCTCCCAATTCGACGACTTACTTCCCCGTTCGCTTGATTTCGGCTTCAATTTCACTTACCAAGGTATGTATCTGAAACTTTTGACGAGTTTCGCGAACACGAGTAATTTTCTGAAAATCCCTTTACTGGTTTATTGCTTAAGGAGGAAACTGTGATTTCAAATGGTGCCTCGAGAGTCCCCGGCAACGGCGCCATGAAACTTTTGACGAGTTTCGCGAACACGAGTAATTTTCTGAAAATCCCTTTACTGGTTTATTGCTTAAGGAGGAAACTGTGATTTCAAATGGTGCCTCGAGAGTCCCCGGCAACGGCGCCATGAAACTTTTGCTCTAGTTTCATTTTGCTACTGGGGGGTGAAGAACCGTCTAAATACAATTTCCAAGTTCGGATCTATTAAATGAAAAGAGTTATGATTTAGGAAAGGGGTTTAAGGATACATTATGATTTCCCTTTTTATTACTCATGTGGGGTTCAAACGGCGCTGCGGTCCTTCCCGCCATGAAACTTTTGACAAATATCACGGTGCAACCGGGATGGACCTTCAGTCTGTCACCCTGAAAGTCCTTGGTATCTGCACCATGATGCTTCTCTTAATTTCATGTCAAGAAGATACCTGCCATGAAATTCTTGAACATCTTCCCACTGTATGAGTATTTTCCCAAAATGTTGTTTTTATTTACTCGTGTCAAGAAACTGTGCTCCCGAAAGTGCACGGGTCAAAAATTGCAGTAATTTATAGTAAGTACCGGATCGTTCACTGGAGGATGTGCGATGGAAGCAGGGCCCACGTCGTTTACTAAGATTTTCCACTCGGTTACTCGTTTCAAGTTTTGCAAGGGTTTTCTAACAGCTACTTGACATAATTTAAATCCAGATCATGAAAGCAGTAAAAATTATTCTACAATGCATGGTAAACTAGATCGAGGAAAGCAATTAAATCTATACTACGAAAGCAATATAAAATTATGCTACACTATCTAGAAAGCAAGTTTAAAATATGACAGAAGGGACAGGGGGGAAATAATAAAGATTGGACAAGGTTCAGATGAAACACAATTAAACTTCCATTTTTATACACAGACCTTAGCTTGGGATAATCCTCTAGTTAGCTAACTCTCATGCTTTCTACACCATGTTCCCTTTAACAGACAGGTACTTATGGTGAGAATTTACATGTTCTTAAGACAACAATTTCTAAGATACCACAGACTTATAACTCCCTCCACAGGCCTTGTGAAGTTACATTACATATCTGTGGTGGACAAGCAACACCTAACATATCATTAGTTGACATGCCAAGTACTCCTATCATTCCCCCATGTCACACCCAAAGTTTCAAATCAAGCCCCAAACCATTCCATAACTCTCAAACCTTTTAACAGATGGACAGCCCCTAATTATTCCGAGTAACCTCTATAAAAGCATTTAAAGGAAAGCAGTAAAGAAAGCTGTAAAGAAAGCATTTAAATCTATCACTCGGAATCATTAAAAACGTCTCTTTCCGTTAGTATAAAAGAGCCCCTGGTCTTGGTGACCAGATGCAGATCAAGAACCCCCGAGATATCAATAAGCCACAAGGCTTACAACATCTGGGTAGTTATGAGGTACAAACTAAATGAAACAGATCCATAAATGAATCTGTTCCGGATGTACTCACTCAAGACTAAATTCTAGACTTTGGCAGAGGAAGATAGTAGTCGAAGGAATACTCGACCTTACCTTATAAATTGACCAAGGCCTATATGTTGTTCCTCCAATATTATTTATCACATCTCATCTACACCCAAGTGGATATTGACTTAATGCGATATCTAATATCAGATTTCCAACACACAGCAATTTTGAGAAGCAAATGAGTATTTGAAAATCATTCCCCAGACAGGTACTAAACTCTCAATTAAAACACAGATCCTTTCAGTCTAGATGAGACCTAATCGCTGACTCTGCTTCTAAGCTCTCAAAATCAACCCCCAGTGGAATATGAATTAGTCATAACTGTTGAATTTATCCCTTACTCAGATCCGGATTTTATAAAGGAATTTTTGTTGGAAGTTTATTATGCAACATCAGATTTAGATCAAGACTTCTATGTCCAAGGGGAAGGATCCCCAAAATAATGATATGACCGGAACATCTACATAATAGTATCATGCATACAAGTATACGAAAAGGAAAATAAAATACCCCAAAATATATGGTGGGGTTAGACAGAATGCGATACACAAAGATGGATTAGCCTGAGATGAGAAGAAATCGGCTAAAAAGAGTGCCAGAGATAGTTGGGGTTTTCCGGACTGCAAACATCTGCTGTCCGGTCCCCAATTTTCCCAGATGACTGATTCTAGACAGAAAGAATCCCAAACAACGGTGACCGCCGTCATTTAGTTTTCTTTTGTCTGTGAGTGGAAGAAAAACCCACATATTTCTTGCTGTAATATGTTCTTAACTGATGTTGGTCGGCATCAGTTAATACTATTGCAACTTGAATTCAGGTTGAGAAATTAAGATAAGGAAAATTAAAACTGTATCTGATTAGGAATTGGCTGAGTGACTAATCGAAACTCTTAGTGAAGAGAACGCTCGCCGAAGCTTCCACCAACCACTAACCAGATCATGCAAAATAACAGATAATGATTGACACACAGAAGACGGGTTAGTCGATATCCCTGTGAAGGGACCTTTCACCAACATTAATCTGTGGTGTTTCTCAGTATCCGTTCATACACACAATGAAAGAGAAAACAAAAAAGTAAGAAAATATTTTTGGTATTGTGTGGGTGTTAAGCACACAATAAGTGGACACTAATGGGTTGAAATGTGTAATGGATAAAGTCAGGTGAAATGGGCCTAGGCCCAATACACCCATGCAACTTACACAAATCATGAAAGAAAATATTTGTGGAATTTTCAAAATAAAAGGATAGTTCAATTCGAATTATTAGGGTAATTCGAATTCAGAATGCATGAAGAATGAAGTATGATCTTACCCAATTAATCCTTGCAAAGGAATGAGATATCATCTAATTCGAATTGTTGAGCAATTCGAATTAATTCGAATTGGACAACTCGAATTGATGAAGTCCTTTCCTTGCTCAAAATTGACTAAGGCATATACCTCAAGGGGAAGGTGAATTCGAATTGTCCAGCAATTCGAATTAATTCGAATTGGGCAATTCGAATTGGTAAGAGATGGAAAAAATAAACTAAGGGATGACAATGGATACAATGTGGTTTTCAAGCCAATTCGAATTGTTGAGCAATTCGAATTAATTCGAATTGGATAATTCGAATTGGTTGGAAACCACATGAAGAGGCTAATTTTTGGCTATGCTATTCGAATCTCTTAGGCAATTCGAGATAATTCGAATTGCCTCAATTCGAATTACATATTTTCAGACAATAACAATTTTTGTTCTCACAAGTATGGGTTAGGTGAACACTGTACTGTAATGATGGGTTTAGATTTACTAAATCCCTCATCTCACATCAATGTCATTTCACAGCCACCCTAGTGAGATTTTCAAGAAATAAACAAATACATGTCCAGTGGGTATTGGCCAGATTCAAACCCTATTTCTACAAACAAAGGATCAAAGATCAAAGAGCCTAAAACATCTAGTTATCTAAGAACTGCATGAATAAACTAAGAACACTCAAGTTATCTAAGGTAGCATGAAATAAGATTAGGGCAGGAAGAATAAAACCTAAATATAAATTTTAACAAATCTTAAAAACATCTAAAACCTAAGAACACTTATTTGAAGCTCTAAGGCACTAAATCAAGCCAAAAACCCACCAAACATGCATTTATTAAGTTTGAATGTCAACTAGGACATAATAAATGTAACCTAGTTGAAACAAACAAACATACTAAGCATTTATTTCTAGGGAAAGCATTAAAGAGTGCCATAGCACATGAATAACACCATTTCTGGAAATTTTCTTGTACTGGCACTTTGAAAGCAAAATAAAGAACCCAAAACCATCATTAGGTTGAAGGTAGGGTTTATTCTAACTAGAAAGCATGTAAAAATATGGAAAATGGCTACTCTAAGGGTTACACAAACTGCTTCTACACTAAACTAAGATCAAAGCATGTAAAGGTTACACTACTTGCAAGAAAAATAAACTAAACTAAACTAAACTAAACTACCTACCTAACCCTTAAGGGGTGTGGAACCTCCTGCTGTTCTTTTTGTCCCAAGCTGCTTTTTGGCCAAAATTCTTGATCTCCTGATTCTGTTGTGGAAGGTCTGCTTTTATAGACAATCTTCAAAACCCTAGGCCCACCAGTGTTGTGTCCATGCTCCACAGCTTCATTTGGATGAATTTTGAGTGAAGTTCGAATTATCTCAACCAATTCGAATTTATTCGAATTGTGAGATCTCTTCCTTGAGCTGGGATTTTGGCCTTCAGTTATCAATTCGAATTGTTAGGATAATTCGAATTGGTCTTTTCTCGAATTGGATGAGGGTTTCTGCTTGGCTTCCTTGCACTTGTTGGCAATTCGAATTGTTTGTGCCAATTCGAATTAATTCGAATTGCATCTTCTTCTTGCCTTTGGGTTTCTTCTCTCTTCATTCCCTAATTCGAATTAATTCGAACTTGAACAATTCGAATTAGACTTCTGCATCCCTTCCAACACTTAACCAATTCTTTGTTCTCTTTAGCAATTCGAATTGTTGTGCAATTCGAATTAATTCGAATTGCTCACAATTCGAATTATGCTTCAATACTTAACCAAATTTCAGTTGTGGGATTTTCAATCTTTTTCCCATCTTTTTGGATTTTTGTGGGCTCTTTTATTCTTTTGCCCATCTTTTCATTCCTTTTTCTTTTCTTTTTCCTTTTTTCATGTTTTTGGATTTTTCTAACACAAATACAATTAAAATTGCATATTTTGTGTCTTTTCATTACCGGCTCTATGTTTTTACAAACTCGCATTAATCTGTCAAATTCAACTGCTTTCTTATTGAAATAAGATGGAATCACGATCAAAATGTCCATCTCAGACACGGAAATGGATTGGAAATAATGGACAAATTTGGCCATTATCAGTATCTATCACTTCTACTTACCAATTTCAATTCTTATGCTTTGGATGACTTGATTTTTGGATGGATTTTGAAAATAGGGTTTATTTGTACAAATTGGGGATTTGTTACTTTTAGGCTTGATTTGTGCAAATTAGCAAACATATGTTATAATTGATGTTGTTTGTGCTGATATCATTGAATTTATGCACAATGTGTAGCTGTTTTTGGCCATTTCTTGGTGATTTGGATATTTAGGAATAATATGGAAATTTCGATTTTTGGGTGGTATTGTGACATAAAAGATGGGTTCATTGTTGTTGTTTGGTGCCATATAGTGATGATGAGTTGTTGCTTGAGCAATTGTTTTAATTTGTGCACAATTTCGTGTACTTTGTAAGTAGAATTGAGACTTGTTTTATTTCGCACTTAACGTGTTCGATAAATATCCACAAAGGGGTTTGGAATTTGTTTTGGTATGTTCCTTGTTTGAATTACCTTTTTATTTTATGTTAATGGTGATTGGGGGTGTTGTGGTCATGGATTACTCGTGTTGAAAGTTTATATTTGATGTTTTTGCGTATTACGCTTGATGATTATTGTAGGAAATTAACCTTATACTTGGTATTGGGTATTTGCAGGATGTTGCTTTTCTTATGGGTTATCTGGGCGTCTCTCATGGTCCTTCCGGGGGCCAAGAGATGGGCCACCCGGCGGGGCGAGGCTAGCTCTAGTGCTGCGGCCTCGGTGATCCCGGATATAGACGACAGCGAGTCTGAGGAGGGCGAGGAGCGAGGTCCGAGACTCAGGGATCTCCCTGACGAGGTGCGTCCTCGCAGGCACGATAGGCATCGATTCGCGACGATGGCCTCTCAGGAGTTCTATTTCGACGAGCTTCGTCGGAACAGGGCTTATGTTCCTGAGAGAGGCATGTATCCTCAACATGTGGACGATGACAGGGTTCGACCAGTTTTGGATCATCTTCAGTGGACGGGACTCGCACGTCATCCCGAGGGCGTTGCTTCCGGTTATCTAGCTATGGAGGTGATCGCCAACATTGGCGGTCTTGGGGAGCACGAAGACTTATCTCGAGTCTGGGTTCGTGGTCAACATCCATTTCGGTCTCCCTGACGATGGCGTATTCCGGCCACAGCCTGAGGGTCGTATACTCCCACTAGCGTGGGGTGTCTTATGCACTGTGGTGGCTCCTCGGCTCGAGCACGATCATGAGTTGCGGTTGACGACGATGGACACCCCTTGGCGTGAGCTCACTCAAATATGGTTAGGGCGCGTCCGGCCGATTACCCGGAGCCATATCATCATAGATCATGTCTATGAGACCATTTGCTTTATCGCCCAAGGCGGTAGGGTGAATGTTGGAGCTTGAGGACAATCTGAGGGGTATGCGGAGAGGACGAGGGAGTAGGGTGATTACCCATGTTCACCTCATTTGTGGTTTGTGCGCGGCGCAGGGGATTCGCACGACACCGGAGACAGATCCGTACGGGTTAGCTGCTGGTGACTATTACCGTATTCCGACTTACGTTGCTCGGTGTAACGCCTTACGATGCGGAGCTCCTCGGGCCGTGCTTCGCCCACAGCCTGATGATGGCGGTTTGATTCTAGTTGTTCCTCCGGAGCAACCACCCTCACCTCCAGTAGTTCCACCTCCTGCAGTGGCGCCGCAGGGCCAGTAGATGACTCTGATGCTGCAGATGATGCAGGAGATGCGGGTCGGCATGGACGCCGGGTTTGCAGCTGGGCAGGCTCGTTACGACGCCTTGGATGCCAGGATGGACCTCTACCAGGCTCGTATGGATACGATTACTACGAGACAGCTGGAGCAGCAGGCCACTATGACTGACATGTACGCCTCTATGCATCAGATGGATGAGTACATGCGTCGGCAGTTCCCGCCTCCTGATCAGTGATCTTTCATCTATGCCTCTTCACTTAGGTTTTGTAGTAGAAATATTATGTTCAGTTGTTTCCTTATGAGACTGTGTGACGATGACTCTCATGACTGTAATTTGTAGTTTATGCTTTTGTTGCATGACCGCCTAATTATCTGTCTTGATTATTGTCTCTAGAGATGCGGTTGGATTGTTTGCTTTAGGTTATGCAGTTGTTTGACGACTCGGGATTTCTGGGTTTGGGGTCTGAGGTACCCTTGTTTGATTGTCATTTCTATATATGTGTTGTTTGCTTATTAATACCTTGTACCTTTGTTTGGGTGTACCCCTCCAGGTGTTTGGATGTAGAAAATAATTAAAATATATATATATGGGGTACTTTAAATAACAGGATATAATATAATTGCTTGTAATTTATTGCTTAATAGAAAAACATTATTCGATACATGTTGTGGGAATCGCAAAGCTAGGAATAGTTCGGGAAATAGGAACGGTAATAATAGGAATAATGCAGCAAAAGATCCCTAAGTCTAGTGTTCGTAGGTGTCCTGATCCTCCATGGGATCGTTCTCATCACTCGATTCCTCAATAGTGCCCATGCCAAGAGGGCCATGAAACACTGGGCTTGCTGGCCAACTGGGCCCAGCAGCCGGAGCAGAATCAGCGGCGGCAACAGGAAGAGGAGCGGTGACAGGGACAACAGCGGGATTAGCTTCCGGGCTAAATGGGGCATGTGGGAACAAGGTATCAGTCAGATTAATCAGTTCATTTTCCAGATCCCCTACTTGTATCTCTATGTCAAGGTCCTGGGCCTGGAGTTCGGCCTCGTGGGCTTGGAGTTCGTCGACTTGGACCTTGAGTTGGGTCAGGTCGGGTTGATCCGCTTCTCTCAGGTTAGCTAGGTGGGCCAGGTTAGCCTCCATTTGTTCTACCCGCAGTTTGAAATTGTTTACATTTTGTGGGGTTTCGAGATGTGCTTCGATCAATCTCATCATAAGGTTGATCACGTTCGCGTTTTGTCCGGCCATCTAATTTCAATAAGGGAAATTAGAGTTAGAACATGTTTCAAGCAAAGTTAAGAAATGCATGAATTTAAAACTATATGAAATATGCATATGCAATCCCCCCAGATAAAAATTTAGTTTAAATTGTTTTTAATTTAAATTCATGGATCATGGAAAAAAAATTGGGCCTCTATATTGGGCCAAAAATAATAATTTGGACTAAGATAACAAAACATAGGTATTTGGGCTTAAATGATTGGGCTTTAAATATTGGCCAAAAATAATAAATCTTTGAGCTTAAAATATTACACTAAGTAAATAAAAAATTTGGGCTTGAATTTTGGGCTCAAAATAATACTAGTAGTTTTAAAAATAATAAATTTAAAAATAATACTAGATTTTAAAATAATGGTTTAAAAAAATAATAATAATAGTAGCTTTAAAATATTCCGGGCTCGAATACCAACTTGTAACACCCCGAATTTGATAACCCAGGCCGGGAAGCCACCGCCACACCTCCCTAGCAAGACACGGATTCTCCGAGCTTGCTAAAGAGATGCAAGGCTATAGGTATTGCAAAAGTTTTAAAAATATGTCCGGGATTTATTTAAAAATAATAAATAAATCTCATCCACACACATAATAATATTAATAATAATATATCGCAGCGGAAAATATAAAGTGGGCCGACATTGTAACACCCGAGAAAAACAAATTCAAATTGTTTTGGAACTACGTCGACTTGATCCCTTCACAGGGTACGTAGGCAGCTTAGAACTAATTTCTAAGTTCAGTCACAAAATAAATCATAAAATAAATCACAAAATAAATCACACAATGAATCACAAAGTAAACCATAAAATAAAATCACAAGATCAATCGCAAGGACGATAGGAGGAGTTGGAACCAATTTAGACTAGACTAATTAGGGCACGGAAATGTTACGAGCGATAAGCCGAACTCGTAACAAGTTTAAGGTAAAGATTCCGAACCGGAGACGACTCGAGGAGTCGAGCTAACGCGTAAAGGGTAGAAAACCGATAGAGGAAAGGAAGAAAAGACCCGACGGAACACGCGGGCCGCCGGTCCGGCCGGCCCGAGCCCGCCGTGCGCCGCCGCGCGGGAAGCGGAGTCGCGACTCCAGACCTGGCACGCATGCTCCGTGCGGGCAAAGGCGTAGGTGCGCGTCACCAGCGCGCCAGAGGTGCTGAAAGTGTAAACTTTCCTTCCGTGGCGATTTTCTTGCCAAAAACAACACCCCTAACCAAGGCAACCGAATCCCAGCCTTAGGGAAGGCTATAGGACGGTAACAGGGCGTCCCAAACCCTAGGTTTTCAGAAACACTCAAGCCCCCACTCTCAATTTTCTCTCCAAGTTCAAAAAATCCCTCCGAATCCACTTTCCGGCGAACATTCCGGCGACGACGAGGCGAAAGGAACCAAGCCCTGCCCTCTAGACTCTTGGTAAGCTATGGTTTAATGTTTTAGTTCGTCCATACCACTTAGAAACTCGAAATCTAACCCGTTTTCCTTTACTACGATTTCACGTCGGAAAACGAACAAAAAGCGATCGGAGACGTTAGCCGTTCGTCGCGACCCTAGGATGTCCGGAAACCCATTCCAGCGACCCGAACCTCTAACTAAGTAAGTCAAGACCTTACTCACAAATTCTTGTGGTTTATTGTTGTTTAAAACTCGAGATCTAGACCGTAACAAAAATCAATTTTCAAAAACCCTATTTTCGTCCAATTTCAAAAACTCACCTAAAACTCGACCTTCGGGAATTCAAACTGAAAACTTTTCAACATAGATTTTGTTCCTAAGACTTTAATCTATGTTGTGTCCAAATTTCAGCCATTGACATTAAGATTTTCTATCCTAAATCTCGCCGTAAACATTCTGTGACAAACCGAACGTTTGAAACTGTTGACAGATTTCATTACTCGACTTGATGCATGTTTTTCACCCATTTTTAGAATGATTCAACTTTGCATTTCTAAACAAAAGTTGTAGATAAATGTGTTTAAATTATGCATATAAAATTTCATGGATTTTGGAGTTCAATTGTTATGTCAAATTGGTCGAATTTCAGAACTGTTTTAAAATCCCTTTGGAGTCCGCGCATGAACAGTGTGTTGTGGTCGATTTTTGAGCATCTAAAATTCATTATTTCCAAATTCTTAAAACATGAAAGTTGTTCATTAATGTTGACTCACTTCGAAACCTTATTTCCAAAAACTTAAAACATGAAAGTTGTTCGTGTGTGTGTTTTCGAGCTACTGTGTAAAGTTCAGAATTTTTGGTGTAAAAATGTATTTTTAATTAAGAAAGGCGTAAACTGCGTCGAATCGGATTTTTCGAACTTGAGAAAACTCGAACTATGAAACGCGATATCGAATCTTTTGATCACTTGAAATACGAACTTTCGAAAAATCCCGTGCACTAGGCTGAGCCGATCTTCATGCTAATCATTATCTTTGAGACTGCCTCGTTAGTGGTCTCCTTACTATCTGAGATTGCCTCGTTAGTGATCTCGCGCGTTGTGTTTTGGATCGCCTCGTTAGTGGTCCTACTATCTTTTTAGACTGCCTCGTTAGTGGTCTCCCATTGTTGTGGACTGCCTCGTTAGTGGTCCTATGTTGAGGTTGCCTCGTTAGTGATCTCCCGGTATGGTGTCCTCTTCTTAGTTTGTGGGATAAATTATAAAAGACTTGTGTGAATGTTAATTACGCTTAAATCTTATTTACCATGTTTTTAAATTACGCATTTAAATTACATCATTAAATTATGTTTTTAAATTCCGCTTTTAAATTTAGTCTTTTAAATTATGCATTTTCGTCTTGGATAAATTGATCATGTTTTCCGCTGCGAATAAAATATGGATTTTTTTAAAAGTAATGCATGACAAGTTAATCTTTGGATTTAAACACATATAACCCCTTAAATTGTTAGTTAGGGATTAACTTACTCGGTATATTTTTATACTGATAAACCGTTGTTATTTTTCTTCTACAGAGTATGTCGAGTGACGCATTGCATATGCACTTGGGGGAAACCATTATGGACATTTTTAAATTCTGCATCGTACTGTTTTTACCGGGTCTGTTAAACCCGAAGATTTGGCCATGTTGGCCGTGATTTACGTTCCGCTGCATTTACTCTATTTATTTTCGTGCATGATGATTATTACTATCGTATTTTGAATTAAGTATTATAAATTTCCGGACTAAATCTTGAAATGTTTTAAATCTTTTACGTACCTACAAGCCTTGCATTTCCTTAGTGAGCTCGGGAAGCCGTGTCTTGCTAGGGAGATGTGGCGGTGACATCCCGCCCTGGGTTATCAAATCCGGGGTGTTACAAGTTGGTATCAGAGCCCCGATTTTTTTTAAGCTACTATTATTTTAAACCATTATTTTTAAAACCCAAGTATTATTTTTAAATTATTTTTTGACTACTAGTATTATCTTAGCCCAAAAGCTTATTTTTTACATAGCCCAAAATCTTAGACAAAGGAAATATTAAATTTTTTGCCCACTATAGAGGCCCAACTTTTATTCTTACCCATGTAGTAGATTTATTTTAAAATACATAGATAAATTACATTTTAAATGGGGAAAGGGGATTTGCACTTGCATGTTGCATATAGATTTAAATTCGTGCATAACTAATCTTGCCAAAAACATATTCTAACCTTAACCTACCTTGTTAACAATAGATGGCCGCCCCAAACGTGAACATGATCAACCTACTAATGAGGTTGATTGAAGCATACCTCGAATCTCCTCAAAACGTGAACAACTTCAGACTAAGGGTAGAACAAATGGAAGCTAACCTGGGCCACCTAACTAATCTGGGCCAAGCAGGACATCAAGATATAACCCAACTCCAAATCCAAATCAACGAACTCCAGACCCGCGAGACTGAACTCCAGACCCAGATTGACGACGTAGAGACCCAAGCAGGGGTCTTGGGACATCAACTACATCATCTGAAGGATGATCTGCTTCCACCTGCCCCTCTCGACCCGGGAACTCCTCCTGTAGCTAGCCCCGTTGTTGATCTTGTCGCTGTCCCTACAGCCGTCCAAACTCCAGTTGTTGTCGTTGATCCTGCCCCGGCTGCTGGGCCCAATTGGCCAGCAAGCCCAATGTTCCATGGGCCCCTGGGCACGGGCACCGTCGAGGATTCGAGCGATGAGGATGACCCCATGGAGGACCCGACCACCTATGCTCCCCAGGCTTAGAGATCTTTGCTACATTATTCCTATTGTTCTCCTTTCTATTTTCCCGAACTACTCTTAGCATTTTGATTCCTATCGCTTGTACCGAATAAAGTTCCCTATTAAGCAATAAAGTTCAGAAGCATCTACGCTATGCGCAGTCTTTACGTTTTATTTCATTGAAACTCAACAAAACAAGGGAACAAGACAACAATAAACAAGCGTTATATGCACAACAAATTGGCAAAGTACCTAGAACCCTGAATCCTAAAACTCAGGGTCTCAACGTTTCAACCTTTACACCCTTAACATAAATGACTGAACGAATCAATACAAATCTTAACCAACTATTAGTAGACATCGCTCAATTTAGCGAAACATTTTCTCCCAACACTCCATCAAATCCCCAGAACTCTAAACCTACTTGTGCTCGTATGGTGTTAACAGGATGGCACCCAGAGGACGAGCAAGGACATTCCCTACCACCCCCAACACCCACGACACGCCAGGGCAACCCAACGAGCAGGCACCTAACGTTGAGGCGCCAAACCCAGCAGGCCCGATGCCCAACCCCGCGGAAGGGCGAATGAGGAACATGAAGGAACTACTGATCGCACTGGGCAATGCTTACGTTAACCAGGGCGGAGCTGCCATGGCACCCCCGCCGGAAGCAAGGATCAATTACCTGGCTTCGGTAAACCCCTTCCGACCTCCCTACTATGTAGGGGAGGAGGATCCATCTAAGCTTGAGGAATGGTTGAGGACTTTTGACAAATTACTGAATGCGGTGAGATGCCTGGAAGGGGAGAAGGTTCACGTGGCTTCGTACTATCTGGGTGGTGAGGCCGACGAATGGTGGCAAGCTACTCAGGGGAAACTTGGCGAAGACAACGAACCGTACTCGTGGAACGAGTTCATGGAGTTACTCCGGGAGCGCTTCTACCCAATGAGTACTAAGGCAGCACTGTACGAAGAGTTCTCATCCCTGAAACAAGGGGAAAGATCTGTTCAAGAATACTATGCTCGGTTTAAGGAGCTGGTGAGATTTGCGCCTCGAATGGTATCCACAGACGGGGAGAAGGCACAGAAATTCGAAATGGGGTTGAATTTGTCAATTCGGGAGGTGATCACCGGGGTTAACTACCCAGACTTACAAGCTGTCTACGACCGTGCAGGTGGCAGTCGCACGAGTACAACAGCTAAAGAGAAAGACTGCAGGGGAATCTAGCCGAGGGGTACAAGGACCAGACAAAAGAAACCGGGACAATAGGACGGGCAACACTGCTGGTGGGGACAACTTTCGGCGAGGGCCGAACGGGAATGTTCAGAACAACAATGGTCGGAATTTCAACCAAGGAGGACGAGTGCCACCCTGTCCGAGGTGCGGCAGGCCGCACTTGGTGAGGAGATGTCCTCAGGTGGGCGAATGTTTCCGGTGCGGCCGCATGGGTCACAGGAGGGAGGAATGCCGAACCCGACTCGAGAACATCACAAAGAGAGAAGATTTGGTCATTGGACTCAATGAGCCGTTCAATCAAGGAGGCAGGAACAACAACAATCAAGGGTATCGGCCCCCTCCAAACCCGAACCAGCGCCCTCCGAACCAGCAACAAAACGCAAATCCGAATCAGAACCAGCCGGCCAATCAAGGGAGGCCGATGGGAAGGTTGAACGTGATCAACCAGGCTGACATACCTGCGCAGGGTGATGTGGTGGCAGGTACCTTTCATGTCCTAAGTACTCCGCTTAGAGTTTTATTTGAATCCGGAGCCAGTTGCTCCATATTATCTTCGAGAGTTGTAGCTGAACTAGATCTACCTAAGTGCGAAATGATTAGCCTAGGAATCCAACTGCCTTCGGGAGAAGTAATAGCCTGCTCTAAGCGTTATAACGGAATACCTGTGGTAATAAAAAACGTAGAGTTTTTCGCAAACTTGGTAGAGCTCGACGTCAGAGACTTCGACGTCATACTAGGGATGGATTGGCTAACCCGTTATAAGTCCGTGATCGAATGCCAAAAGAAAAAGATCACGCTATCCAAGAGTAGGGGAAGGAAAGTTATCTTCTACTCCCAACCCCCTAAGAAGTCTAACAAAATAGTCAACGCCCTCAAGTTATGTAGCTTAGTGCGGAAGAGTTACGCGCTATACGCATGCTACATTCACAACCTGGAAGCTGAGGGAGTCAAGATAGACGACATCCCAGTGGTGAGGGAATACCCAGATGTGTTCCCTGAAGACGTTCCCGGTATGCCACCCAAGAGAGACCTTGAATTCACAATAGACCTCATTCCGGGGACGGAGCCTGTTTCGAAAGCTCCTTACCGCATGGCACCACTGGAAATGAAGGAACTAAAGGAGCAACTCGAGGAGTTGCTAGAGAAGGGATACATCAGACCGAGCACGTCCCCATGGGGGAGCACCGGTCTTGTTCGTCAAGAAGAAGGACGAAGGGTTACGACTGTGCATCGACTATAGAGGGCTCAATCAAGTTACCGTCAAGAACAAGTACCTGTTGCCCCGGATCGAAGATTTGTTCGACCAACTAAAGGGAGCTATGGTATTTTCAAAGATCGACTTACGCTCGGGATATCATCAATTGAGGATCGCCGAAAAGGACATCCCAAAGACGGCGTTCAGGACTCGCTATGGACACTACGAGTTCACGGTGCTATCCTTTGGGCTAACGAACGCCCCAGCAATGTTCATGAATCTCATGAATAACGTATTTCGAGAATTGTTAAATCAATGCGTGGTGGTGTTCATAGATGACATCTTGATCTACTCAAAAAGTGAAGAGGAACATTCCGAGCACTTACACAAAGTGCTAGGGATCTTACGAGTGAACCAACTGTATGGCAAACTGTCCAAGTGCGACTTCTGGTTAAGGGAAGTGGCATTTCTCGGGCATATAGTATCCGTCAACGGAGTGGCAGTAGACCCAGCAAAAATCTCGGCAGTGACCGAGTGGGTGCCGCCGAAGAATCCAACGGAGATAAGAAGCTTTCTTGGACTGGCGGGTTACTATAGGCGATTTGTAAAGGATTTCTCGAAAATCGCCCGCCCGTTGACTCAACTGTTGAAGAAAGGGACAAAGTACGACTGGACCAACGAGTGTGAAGCCACATTCCAGGAACTAAAGAAAAGACTTACCACAGCGCCAGTATTGACATTACCATCAGAGGATGGAGACTTCGAGGTGTACAGTGACGCCTCGAAGGAGGGATTAGGATGCGTGCTAATGCAAGATCAAAAGGTTATAGCGTACGCATCTCGCCAACTAAAATCACATGAGGAAAACTACCCGACGCACGACCTGGAGTTGGCCGCGGTCGTGTTCGCCTTAAAGATTTGGAGACACTATCTCTATGGGCGGAGGTGTCGAATGTTCACCGACCATAAGAGCCTCAAGTATATATTCACGCAAAAAGAGCAGAATTTGAGGCAGAGGAGATGGTTAGAACTGATTAAAGATTATGACTTGGAGATCGCGTATCACGAAGGAAAGGCCAACGTCGTGGCCGATGCCTTGAGTCGAAAGACTCAACATGTCGCGAACCCACTTGTGATACCGGCTGAATTGTACAAGGACTTGACGAAACTGAGTCTAGAGCTGGTGCATCCTGGCACGGTGACCGAGGTCGTCACTGCGATGGTAGTGGGACTGACCATATTCGACGAGATACGGCTCGCCCAACCGGGTAACGAGAAGTTGGAAGAAATAAGGAGCGGCATTGCCGAAGGAAAGGCAATGGATTTCAAAATTCATGAGGACGGAAGCATCCGCTTCAAAGAAGGTGGTGTATACCACGGGAATCTGCGGATCTGAAGAAAAGGGTGATGGAGGAGGGCCATAACACCCCCTACTCTGTTCACCCCAGAGGGGACAAGCTATACAAGGACTTGAAGAAGAACTACTGGTGGCCGAAGATGAAGAGAGAGGTAGCCGAATTTGTGGCAAGATGCCTCACCTGCCAGAAGATCAAGGCAGTACGACACAAACCCCTAGGACTAATGCAACCATTAGAGATCCCAAGCTGGAAATGGGATAGCATCTCAATGGATTTTGTTTCAGGGTTACCACGCTTACCAAAGGGAATGAATAAAATCTGGGTGATCGTGGATAGATTGACAAAAGCCGCCATATTTGTCCCAATGAAGGATACTTGGTCGATGGACCAATTGGCAAGAGCGTATGTCAACAATGTGGTACGCCGGCATGGAGTACCACACGACATCATCTCAGATAGAGACAATAGATTTGTCTCTCAGTTCTGGACCAAATTGCAGGAAGCTCTCGGTACGCAAATAAAGATGAGTACCGCGTTCCATCCCATGACGGATGGGCAGACAGAGCGAACAATCCAAACGCTGGAGGACATGCTGCGGGCCTGCGTGCTAGAATTTAAGGGGAATTGGGAGAATCATCTACCCCTGATAGAGTTTTCCTACAACAACAGTTACCATGCCAGCATCGGCATAGCACCCTTCGAGAACTGTATGGACGTAGGTGCCGAAGTCCGTTAAGCTGGGAAGAGAACGATAAGGCGGTAATAGTGGGACCAGAACTTGTTGAGGACATGGCTCAACAAATCAAGGTCATCCAAGGAAAGATGAAAGCCGCTCAGGACCGACAAAAGAGTTACGCAGACGTGAAACGGAAAGACTTGGAATTTCAAGTCGGCGATCGATTCATGCTAAAGGTATCACCAATGAAAGGTGTGATGCGCTTCGGCAAGCGGGGAAAACTGAGCCCACGGTACATAGGACCATATGAAATCCTGGAAAGAGTGGGAAGTCTCGCATATCGGCTAGCGTTGCCACCACAGTTTGCTCGTGTTCACGACGTATTCCACGTCTCCCAATTGAAGAAGTATGTGCACGATCCGACCCATGTACTCCAACCGGAAGAAGTCGAATTTGAGGATGACTTGAGTTACGAGGAAGTTCCGGTGCGAATACTTGACACAAAGGAGAGAGTAACGAGGAATAAGACCGTGAGAATGGTCAAGGTCCTTTGGTCCAACCACGAGACGGAAACGGCAACGTGGGAGTTGGAGGCCGACATGAAACAACGTTACCCTACCCTCTTCCAAGATGAGCCGGCCACAGTTATGGGGACATAACTGTATTCTTAAGGGGGGGAGGATGTAACACCCGAGAAAAACAAATTCAAATTGTTTTGAACTACGTCATGACTTGATCCCTTCACAGGGTACGTAGGCAGCTTGGAACTAATTTCTAAGTTCAGTCACAAAATAAATCATAAAATAAATCACAAAATAAATCACACAATGAATCACAAAGTAAACCATAAAATAAAATCACAAGATCAATCGCAAGGACGATATGAGGAGTTGGAACCAATTTAGACTAGACTAATTAGGGCACGGAAATGTTACGAGCGATAAGCCGAACTCGTAACAAGTTTAAGGTAAAGATTCCGAACCGGAGACGACCCGAGGAGTCGAGCTAACACGTAAAGGGTAGAAAACCGATAAAGGAAAGGAAGAAAAGACCCGACGGAACACGCTGACCGCCGAACCGGCCGGTACGGCCGGCCCGCGCCCGCCGCGCGCCGCCGCGCGGGAAGCGGAGTCACGACTCCAGGCCCTGGCACGCGTGCTCTGTGCGGGCAAAGGCGTAGGTGCGCGTCACCAGCGCGCCAGAGGTGCTGAAAGTGTAAACTTTCCTTCCATGGCGATTTTCTTGCCAAAAACAACACCCCTAACCACGGCAACCGAATCCCAGCCTTAGGGAAGGCTATAGGACGGTAATAGGGTGTCCCAAACCCTAGGTTTTCAGAAACACTCAAGCCTCCACTCTCAATTTTCTCTCCAAGTTCAAAATCCCTCCGAATCCACTTTCCGGCGAGCATTCCGGCGACGACGAGGCAAAAGGAACCAAGCCCTTCCCTCTAGACTCTTGGTAAGCTATGGTTTAATGTTTTAGTTTGTCCATACCACTTAGAAACTCGAAATCTAACCCTTTTCCTTTACTACGATTTCACGTCGGAAAACGAACAAAAAGTGATCGGAGAAGTTGGCCGTTCGTCGCGACCCTAGGACGTCCGGAAACCCATTCCAGTGACCCGAACCTCTAACTAAGTAAGTTAAGACCTTAATCACAAATTCTTGTGGTTTATTGTTGTTTAAAACTCGAGATCTAGACCCGTAACAAAAATCGATTTTCAAAAACCCTATTTTCGTCCAATTTCAAAAACTCACCTAAAACTCGACCTTCGGGAATTCAAACCGAAAACTTTTCAACATAGATTTTATTTCTAAGACTTTAATCTATCTTGTGTCCAAATTTCAGCCACTGACATTAAGATTTGCTATCCCAAGTCTCGCCGTAAACTTTCTGTGACAAACCCAACGTTTGAAACTGTTGACAGATTTCATTACTCGACTTCATGCATGTTTTCCACCCATTTTTAGAATGATTCAACTTTGCATTTCTAAGCAAAAGTTGTAGATAAATGTGTTTAGATTATGCATATAAAATTTCATGGATTTTGGAGTTCATTTGTTATGTCAAATTGGTCGAATTTCAGAACTGTTTTAAAACCCCTTTGGAGTCCGCGCATGAACAGTGTGTTGTGGTCGATTTTTGAACATCTAAAATTCATTATTTCCAAATTCTTAAAAGATAAAAGTGGTTCACTAATGTGTTGTGTATCTCCTGTAAAAATTTCGGATCAATTGGCCTTGAAATGAATTTTTAATCGGCGTCGCACGAACCTGTGACAAAATGAGTTTTGAGACAGAAATTACCTTTTGTAAATAACTCAAATTTTGACTCACTTCGATACCTTATTTCCAGAAACTTAAAACTTGAAAGTTGTTCGTGTGTGTTTTCGAGCTACTGTGTAAATTTCAGAATTTTTGGTGTAAAAATGAATTTTTAATTAAGAAACGCATAAACTGCGTCGAATCGGATTTTTCGAACTTGAGAAAACTCGAACTATGAAACGCGATATCGAATCTTTTGATCACTTGAAATACGAACTTTCGAAAAATCCCGTGCACTAGGCTGAGTCGATCTTCATACTAATCATTATCTTTGAGACTGCCTCGTTAGTGGTCTCCTTACTATCTGAGATTGCCTCGTTAGTGATCTCGCGCTCTGTGTTTTGGATCGCCTCGTTAGTGGTCCTACTATCTTTTGAGACTGCCTCGTTAGTGGTATCCCATTGTTGTGGACTGCCTCGTTAGTGGTCCTATGTTGAGATTGCCTCGTTAGTGATCTCCCGGTATGGTGTCCTCTTCTTAGCTTGCGGGATAAATTATAAAAGACTTGTGTGAGTGTTAATTACGCTTAAATCTTATTTACCATGTTTTTAAATTACGCATTTAAATTACGTCATTAAATTATGTTTTTAAATTCCGCTTTTAAATTAAGTCTTTTAAATTATGCATTTTCGTCTTGGATAAATTGATCATGTTTTCCGCTGCGAATAAAATATGGATTTTTTTAAAAGTAATGCATGACAAGTGAATCTTTGGATTTAAACGCATGTAACCCCTTAAATTGTTAGTTAGGGATTAACTTACATGGTATATTTTTATACTGATAAACCGTTGTCATTTTTCTTCTACAGAGTATGTCGAGTGACGCATTGCATATGCACTTGGGGGAAACCATTATGGACATTTTTAAATTCTGCATCGTACTGTTTTTACCGGGTCTGTTAAACCCGAAGATTTGGCCATGTTGGCCGTGATTTACGTTCCGCTGCATTTACTCTATTTTTTTTCGCGCATGATGATTATTACTATCGTATTTTGAATTAAGTATTATAAATTTCCGGACTAAATCTTGAAATGTTTTAAATCTTTTACGTACCCACAAGCCTTGCATTTCCTTAGTGAGCTCGGGAAGCCGTGTCTTGCTAGGGAGATGTGGCGGTGACATCCCGCCCTGGGTTATCAAATCCGGGGTGTTACAGACATGGCCAAAACTCAGGTTATACAGGCCCGATATGCAAGTATGATAAAAAGCGATAAAACAATATTTAAACTTTTCCATCCCCCAAATGCATATGCTCATGCATTTTCTCCATACTCTGAAAAAGAGAAAAACAACAATTTTATCAGTATATAAAATACTGACTAAGTCGATCCTAACATAGCAATAAAGGGGTTTAATTAAATAATTAAATTTTACTCCTAGGCATGCATACAAAAATATTCCATTTACCAATTTAAAAATAAATAATTTAATTGTATACTTGAACATGCATTAAATTCATAAATAATAATTTAACATGTTATAGAATTTAAGACATAAATTTAAATGCAAAATTTAAAGACAAGAATAAATAAATAAATACGTAAAAAGTATTAAGTCTTTTAATTTTCCTGTTACGTCACCATTTCTCAATATTTAGTGTAGCCGG
This sequence comes from Hygrophila difformis, assembly GCA_030278955.1. Lineage (NCBI taxonomy): Eukaryota > Viridiplantae > Streptophyta > Magnoliopsida > Lamiales > Acanthaceae > Hygrophila > Hygrophila difformis. The sequence goes on along the minus strand of JAOANR010000003.1, from coordinate 39,709,946 downwards.
TCATCCGGCGGCCGCAACCATTTCGTAAGTTTCTTGTGTAGCCGGTCGTCCGGCGGCCGCAGCCGTATCTGCCATACCCAGTAATACTCCGGAGCCTCGGGAAACCCATACGGATACTCCCGAGAGTGTAGGCCATGTATCTCAATGCCGTTTTGGCGTAGTATTTCAATAATATTCTCTCGTCCATTATAGGCCCGCAGAGAAAGGCTAGAGGGGCACCCTGCAGAGCACTCTCCCTCCACCAAAGTATCTCATGTATCGTTTCGATTTAGTGTAACGGGATTTTTCAAAAGTATAGTTTTATCGTATTTCAAGTTTCCGATCGTTTGTTTCGAAATTTCAAAATCTCACGATTTAAAGGTCGTTTGGCGTCACAGTTTACGCCTTTTTGATTTAAAAATTTATTTCAAGTCCGAAAATCTGAAATTTTCACAGTATATCAAAAACACCCTAACGAACAACTTTTGTGTTTAACCGATTTCGAAATAAGTTGAGAAAACATGTCAAAAATCGAGTTTATTGCACAACATATACACTGTCAGGTTTCAGTTTTACCACAGTTCAGAAAATCGACGTTTTGACATAACAAATGGACTCCAAAAATTCTTAACTTTAATACACACATACTAGAGATTATTATCTACAACTTTCATTTAGATTACAAAGATCAATTCGGACTAGAAAATATAGAAACATGCTCATCAAGTTCGGACATGTACACTGTCAGTTTTCGAAAAAGTTTTAACAAGGCAGTTTATGTTCGGAGCGATTTGGGGAGTAAACGTTGATGAAAATCTCTGAACTTTTTACACAACAGTTAAGGATCAAAAGTCTAGTTTTGAGTTTTTCGGTTTGACTTCTCGAAATAGGTTTTTTAATCGGATTTAAAAAATTGCGCATGTTGGGGTTTTTAAGTTTGATTTTTACGTTTCGTTACAAAGACACTAAATTGGGCGCCCTTGAGCCACCCGTATTGATATGAAAGGCATCAACTTATTGTGATAGAGTTCTTGGTCGTCCTAGGGTCGCTCGGCTCGTCCAAATTCCCTACGAACGGATCTACGCACACGTTCTCCTTCTCCTTTGGCCACGAACGTGTTTGCAAGTCCAATAATCGAAAGTTAGATTGAGGATTGGGGATAAAAACGAGAAAAGGAATCTGAAATACTCCTTACCAATGATCTAAGGGCTGTAAACCTTGATATACACATTCCCACGGTCGTCGTTGGTCACCGGAAAGTCGCCGGAAGTTCGTCGGGAAGTCGTCGGAAAAGTGTTTGGCTTTGGGAGAGTTTTGGGAGAGTAGGGAAGGGTTTGGAGACTGGTAAATGAGGTGAGAATCTGCTCTCCCTCGACCTAATACTCTTTCTCCCGTCCAAAATCCACTTTCCATAGTCGGGGGGTCGAATTATGGCAAGAAATCGCCGAAATCGCGTGATCTGCCACATTTTGGGCAACCACGCGGGGTTGGCGCAGTGGTAGGGTAAACCCCGCACGGATAGCGCGCGGCCAACGCCTGGACCTCGGTCCGGGCGGGTCCATGTGATCCGTCGGGTCTTTTCCTCCTCTCTTTCGGACTTCTATCCTTCTGCATTTTCGGGCTCGATTTTCCGGGTTATTTTTGGATTACGATTCCCATCCTAAATTTATTCCGACTTAAATTGATTTCATGTTTGAAATCTTAAGTCCGTTGGCTCATAAATCGTCGTCTTTTGACTCCCATGCATTTCCGACTTTACGGGTTCTCGGAAACAAAACCTCTTTTCTTATTGGATTAATTTCTACTTTATATCCTAAAAATTACGGGTATTACAATTGTATTTATTTATTTATTTATGTTACAAAATTCTCGGGTATTACAGTCTACCCCCCTTAAGAATCAACTTCGTCCTCGAAGTTGCGTTTTTAGCTTCTCTCTCGAGCTAAGAACTATGGTTCTTTTTGTTTATATTAGTTTTTCTTTATTTTTGTATTGTGACTGAACTCAGAATTAAAATTTCTAAGCTGCCTACGTACCCTGTGAAGGGATCAAGCCATGACGTAGTTCAAAACAATTTGAATTTGTTTATTTATTGATTTGGGATACATAATATTCGGGTTGTTACATCCTCCCCCCTTAAGATTACAGTTATGTCCCCATAACTACCTATTCATTATTCTCAAGAAGGTTCGGGTTTTGATCTTGTTCCTTGTCAGCCTCTCCTTGCTGAAGGTTCACCAAATCTATTCTCCTTTCGATCGTCTCCTCTGGCGTTCGACATCCCCTAGCCTTGTGACAAAACTTGCCACACTTATAGCAGGCTCCAGGCTTCGGGCACTGGTGCATGAATTGTGCATGGTTGCATCGTGGGCAACGTGGTACGAACGCACCACGGTTGTCATCTCCTCCGTGGTTGAGACCTTTATTTTCTTTCCTTTGAGATCCATTGTTTTTCCTAGAGTTGTTATTGTTGTCTTTCAGTTCCTTCTTCTCAAGTCCTTGAGAGTCCTTGCTCGACTAACCATTTTCCTTACGCTTCAACTACTGGATTCGAGCAATTGCTACAACGCGATCATAAATCATCTGTAGGTTCGTGAATTGTCCTACTGCAAGTATCTCTCGGATACTAAGGTTCAGGCCCATCTCGAATTTCTGAGCCTTGTCAGAGTCGGTTGGTACTAGCCTCGTAGCAAATCGTACTAGCTCCTTGAATTTGGTGTAGTACTCTTGCACTGTTTGTGCCCCTTGCTTCAGGTTGATGAATTCCTCGTATTTCGCAGTCTTGGTGCTCAGTGGGTAGAATCTTTCTCTCAAGGCTTCCTTAAGTCCTTCCCAGGTGTAGGCTTCTTCATCTTCCTCTGAATTCATTTGAAGGTTTTGCCACCACTCATCGGCTTCGCCTCCTAAGTAGTAGGTCGCTACACGTATCTTCTCCTCATCGGGGCATTTGATAGCGTCCAAAAGTTTATCAAAGGTACGGATCCACCCCTCTAGTTTGGCGTGATCTTCCTCCCCATCATAGTGTGGTGGTTGATAAGGATTTACCAAAGCTAGATAGTTGTTTCGAGCTACTGGCGGAGATATTGCCGCTTGTGCCCTATGCACCTCGACGTTTCCTAGTGCTACGAGTACTTCTTCTACCGTCCTTAAACGTTCATCCATGTTGTTGGGAATAGGAGGCGCTCGATCTCCTACGTTCGGAGGAATCTCATTGTTGTTAGGTGCGTTTGGGAGGTCAGTGTCAGTGTCGTTTGGGCTTACCTTCCTCAGTTTTCTTTTAGGTGCCATTCTCTGTTATTAAGCACGCGAAGATGAGTTTCTAAGCTAAGGCTCGTTAGAGTCAAGAACATCTAAAAAAAAAATATGAATGGTAGGGGAAAAATGATAGGCGTGGGCACGCTAAATATTCTTGTTCAACATATAAGACTAAAGCAAGATTAGTCTCAAGATAGCGCCTCTAAGTAGATGTCAAGCCGAAATCTATAACTAGGAATGTTATTTAACACAGATAGTTCACATAAAAAGAGTTAGTGCAATTATGTATGTATGCATATGCAATCCCCCCAATATGTATGTATACATATCAACTGACTCTCTTTACAGATTGGAATTCAGGTTTGAAATTAAAATAAGGAGAATAAAACTGTATCCAGATAGGAGCTGGCTAAGTAGCTATTTAATTTCCCGGTGAAGGGACCATTCGCCAAAGCTTTCACCAACCACTATCTAGACCATGCAAAATAACGAGTGATAATTAATATACAAACCACGAGCTATTTTTAATTTCCCGGTGAAGGGACCATTCGCCAACATTATCATTCGTTTCACACAACACGGGAAAAGACAAAACAAAATAAGAAAATATTTTTGGGATTTTTAATAAAATGAAAATTGCCTTGTGAGAGACATTGGTTTCTCATGCAAGGTATGGAAATCAATCTATAATTGCTCGTTAATGCTCTAAATAATCTTTCATCCCATAATTAATTATAGTCCGGATTATGTACTTAGAGTATTAAGCATTTATAGAAAACTCTTTTAATGATAATTGAACAAAATTCCCTACATCAAATTAATTATTAATCGTAATTATTGCTAATCTTGATCTTTAATTAATGACACAAGGGTTCAATCAATTAAGTGAGAAATGGAGAAGTGAAAACTCTGGCGTAGTGTGCCATTTTACGACGCTAGACAGAAATTACGACGTGATCCTAGGATCACGTCGTCATCGGTGGGTAAAAATAATTTTTAGTTTTTTGGAATAAATGGTGTTATGCACGACGCTAATCAAATTTACGACATGAACCTAGGTTCACGTCGTAGGTTTGACGTCGTGCATGCAGGTTAGAAATTGAGAAGCTATGATGCTAGCGAAGAATTACGACGTGATCCTAGTCGTGAGTCTAGCGTCGTAAGGGTAGAACTTAGTAATTTTTAAAAAGAGAGAGGTTACGATGCTAGTCATCAAATTATGACGTGATCCTAGGATCACGTCGTGAGTCTAGCGTCGTAAAATTTTAAGAAGTATTTGGTGAAATGGGGGGGGGGGGGGGGGGGGTTACGACGTTAGACATTAAATTACGACGTGATCCTAGGATCACGTCGTGAGTCTAGCGTCGTAAATGGATTTTTATAAAATTTACAAGTATTTGGGTTTCACGTCGTGAGACTAGGAAAATTGCGTCGTGACCCTGGGGTCACGACGTGAAACAAATTTTATAAACATTCAGAGGCAATTACGACCCTAAACATACCCTACTACGCCAACTTGACTAGCGTCGTAACCTTCCCAGAATGTAGAGAATGGACAAGTTCATATACTCCATGTAATTTTTAAACTCATTCCAGATTATATGGTTCAAAAATGCAAAATAAAAATAAGACAGAATAATTAATAAAGCTAACATGACATAAATGGAATGAAATCTAACCAACAGCAAACATATAATGAACCACACATCCGGATTAGGGTTTTAAACCACACAATCATGAATTAACCCAACCAAAATGAAAGAAAAACAAGAAAAACTAAGCTATGAAGATAATAAAATGACCAAGTGGTCAGAAAATAAAAGAAAGCATTAAATATCTATGGAATCACTTCCATATCATGGTTTGAGACTCTTTTTGTGATTAACTTCTCATATATTCAAAATGGTTTGATAATACCCATTATTTGGGTATTTCAAACACTAAAAAGTGTTTAACAAAGCCGAAAAGGATATGAAAATGGCTACTCTAAACTAGAAACACAAAGAAAAACATTAATCTATGCTAAACATAAGCTAACTACAAGCATAAATTTAAATAATACAAAAAAATTAAACCTAACTATACTAACTATCTACACACACCTCAAGAACTGCTGTTTGCCTTCAAGTGTGGAATGTTGTGAAGTTACCATTCATAGGAGTCAACACCCTATTTATAGGTGTGAAACCCTAAGCCCATGGGCCCAGCAGGTCTTGGATTTGAATTTCTGGCCTCTGACGACGTGAACTTCCTTACGACGCCATCCTCTACGATGTGAGCCTTGTCTCACGTCGTAAGCTTTCAATTCGGGAACACACTTGTCCCTAGTTGAACAACCTACGACATGAGTCTTGAATGACGTCCTTTACGACGCTATTCCCCACTTACAACGTGGAGCCTGGATCACGTCGTACTCTTTGGTCTTGCGTCCTTCAGTCTCTGGAATCTACGTCGCTAGCCTATTCTACGATGTGAGCCATGCTTGGCGTCGTAACTGGCTAGCGTCGTCACTCTCATACTTTGAATCCTTCTGCTTGTGGAACTTACGATGCCAACCACCACGTACGACGTGAACCTTGCTTAGCATTGTATATGGCTGACGTCGTACATGCATCAAAATGTGCATTTTTGTGATTTTTCATTTCTTTTCCCATCTTTTCACTCATTTTTCTTTTCTTCTTTTTTTCTCATGTTTTTGAATTTTTCTAACACAAAAATATAATAAAATTACATATTTATGCATTTTTCAATACCAGCTTATTATTTTTACAAACATGCATATATCAGTCCAATTCAACTGCTTTCTTATTTAACATAAGGCCGGAATGCGATCAAATGCCCGTCTTAGACACATAAATAGATTGTAAATAATGGACAATTTTGGCCATTATCACACACCAACTCTTTAAACCCTTTCTCGTCCATCCAGTAGTTATAGAATCTAAATGGTTTAGGAACCCAATTCCTTTCTCCTACTTCCAAGCATATCAGGTAATGGTCCGATAATATGGAATCACATCTCCGCCAAATTATTGAACCTCGGAGACACAACCTGCTCGGCGAGAAAAGAAATCCATCAAGTCTGAAGTATTTGTTTGATCCGACATCCTCCTTCTCGCCCTCATCTGCAAGGGAATTAAAATCTCCCGTCAAGCACCACAGCTCCCCGTTCCCCATGTTACATTTATTCATAATCTATCTCCAGAAATCAGCCCGTTCACACTGATTGTTTGGTGCATGAATGCTAATGACATTAACACACCCCCCACCTCTCTAACATCACCCTTGACCCACATATAGTGATGTCCACTTTCGACAACACTGAGCGAGCAGTAGCTGCCATCCCAAGCCACCAGTAAGCTGCCGTTATTCCCGGATGCCGGCTGGAAACAGTAATCACATCCTTTCGACCCCCACAATCGAAATACCAACCGATCTTTTATCTCGCTCAACTTGGTCTCCTGGAGATGAAAAATAATTAGAGATCAAGGTATTTTGTTCAATTAAAGCCTGATTTGTTTTTGGTTTAATCTTTTACTTAATTCAATTTTGTATTAAAAATTTGAAAAATTAATTAACAAAGCAAATACTACAATTTTGAGTATCAAAGAACTTTATAAATTATGTACTTCATATCTTAATATTTTTATTTTTTTTTTTAAAGTTGGGATACCTAAAAGGGGTAAGTTTATAGAGTGTAATTAGCGTGTAGTCATAGGCATGGCAAAAAAGCCAAACCCAATGGTGAAAAGCGAAAACTGATTTTCGATTTGGTTTTGGGAGAGGATTATCGCGATGAGCCAAGGATCGGGGAACTTTTTGGGGACGGGGATGGGATGGGGAAGTAGTCCCCGCCCCGACCCATCTCCGATATATTTTATATATGATTTATTATATATTTATATATTATAGTTACTGTTTTACATATTATATTTTATAAATTATATCCAGCCAGTCCAAAATAATTACAAAATGGTTGAGAACATGACCGAGTTGTTAAGTTACTTGTTCTCAATCTTGTGATTAAGTGTTGGATTTCATCCCGGCCCCCTATCCCCTCCCCTATATCTCTCTGTAATTTGTATAGCATGTATTCCCATCACTTATTTCTTTGGCATTCGGTTTCGCTAAATAAAAATAATTACTAAAGCCCATTGGTTTGATGGGTTAATTGTATATAGACACAATTAAGAATTTTTTTATGTGGATTATGGTTTATCGTTAAACAATTTATGTGTATATTCTAATATTATAATTTATGAAATTGAGAGTTGACTTAAATAATATGGCTTCGTTACTCACAATTACCCAAAAAAAAATGAAAATTGGTTCGTAGGTAAATCCCCAATAAGGTCCCGGATGGGGATCGGAAAAATTATGATACCCGATGGGGATCCCCAATAAGGACTCCAAAGGGGAACGAGCCGGTTTTGGGGAATAAAAATGCTAACCGTGTTGGGGACATCCCAAAACTAGCCCATTGCCGTTCCTACGTGTAGAATCTCTACATTTGGCATATGTCAAATGTACTACGTATATACTCCGTATTGTGTTTCTGTAATATTTATAAACTTAACATTCCAACATTACCTAAAATGATAGATGAGTTTGATGATTTTATAGGGAGATGTCGATTTTATAATTTTGTTTTTGAATAATCGGGTATCCCTTGGCTATATTGGACTAAGATTAATCCCTCGAGAATTTGCATGGGGTGAATAATATAACCCCATTAAATTATTAAATAGAAATTTCAATGTTCATACATAGATATTCCAAAATTCCTCATAAATTTAATTTTTACAAGAGGAAAAGAAATGATACTTTTACGAAATGTGAATTTATTTAACACTACAAGAAAAATTGCTTCCACCGACCGCACACACCGACCGACCAAACACGGGTCGGATTTACCGATCGGCCCACCGACCGCACGCTGCGGTCGGTGCCAAAGAGCTGTTGGGGGCCCCCTGGTCCTTGTGGCAACCAACGCACCGATCAATTTTATTTTGGTCGGTGAGACCGACCGCACCTAGCGGTCGGTAAGTTTTTTTCAAAATTTTTTATTTGAATTATTTTTTTTAAAAAAATAGTCTACCGACCGCATTACCGACCGAATTTGCGGTCTCTAACAGTTTTTTCATTTATTTTATATTTTTATAAAATATTTCTTTGATTATTTTTAGAATACAATTATTCTTTATTTGAGCTATTAAATTATTTATTTTTTTATAATTTAATTATTAAATTATTTTATATTTTAATTATTCATTTATTATATAATTTAATTCAAATTTATCTTACTTTTGAAATGATCTTATTATTTTATTTAATTCATTTATTTTAATTAATTATTTAATTAATTTTATTTTATATTTTAAATACATATATATGTATATATGTATTTAAATAGGTTATATATAAAGCATTTCATAAAATAACATTAAACATTGGTTGCACAAATGGTACGCAAGCGAGGGGAACTTGGGGAGGAGTCGGGTTCGAGTCTTCTCTTTAACAAAACCTTTCAAATATATTTGAGAAGGTATACTATATAGGACACGTGGCGGAAAATAATTGATGATTTAAAGAGCTAGCCAAGCTGGTTAGGGTTGTGGTTGGGTGTTGTTGAGGTGCTCGGTCCGAGCCCTACCGAGAACAATTTTTTTCATAGAAGAGAATTACCGACCGCACCAGCGGTCGGTATGCGGTCGGTGGGGGGATTCCCGGACCTTTTGGGACTAGGCTTTACCGACCCCAAATGTGGTCGCTACAGCGGTCGGTGCATTCCGCCAACCACATTTGGTTGCTTCTCGGCCGCCTACCAGAGATTTACCGACCGACACATTCGGTCGGTCGGGCGGTCGGTGAGCCTGGAGACGACCTGTCTCTTTGGGCTACCGACCGGATTTTTCGATCGGTGCACGAGATTTTTCTTGTAGTGTAAGTCGAACCTAGTTACGAACTAAGTTTAAGGAATTAAAGCTTTGTAAGTGCAAAATCATTTAAATTAACTTATAAGTATTAAGTTATATTGTATTATGAATTATTTAAAATCCATATAAATTAGTTATTACTATTTAGTCGGAATTTAATATAATTATTGAGACATTCTTAAACCTAAATCCTCGATAACAGGAAGATGATTTGACTACAAGTGCGGCTTAATTAACCAATAAGCGATGATATATATATATATAAAAAAGAAGAAAAACACAAACAGGTCGAAGAGAGCAAAGAAGCCACAGGAGACAAGCCACCAAAATACACGGTGGAAAAAAGAAGGCCAGTGACAGGCCGAAAAGGTAGCCGGGTAAGAACCCTAAGATCTCCCCGCCGGCCTCATTAAAACCCTTTCATGGAAAAACCCAGTGGGAAAAACCCATGAAAGGGAAAAAGAGTACCAAGCAGAAAAGGAGATAAAAACTACCGGAAACAGACACAAAGAAAAACCTAACGAAATCTGTAGTGATCAAAGTGCATATCCTGGAACAGTAACTTGAGCAGGTGTGGAGGAGTGGCGTTGTACCAAGTGAAGTCACCACCAATGGAGGAGAGAGCATCTGCTACGGCGTTCCCTTCCCGGAAAATGTGGGAGATACGAAAGTTCATATTCTCTGAGACATCTTTCGCCACTTTCCAATGCCCATAAAACCGCCAGGGGATGTCCGGGTGAGGATGAGTGAATGCGTGCACAACATAAGTCGAGTCCGTCTCCAGCCAAAGGTTAGACCAGCCCTTTGCATGAGAGAGTTCAATAGCAATGCAAGCTGTAGCCAGCTTGGCCTCAAAAGCACAGCCCCGACCATGGCCAACCGAGAAGCAACCCTGTGCCAAGCCTCTGTGATTGCGAAAAATGCCACCACCTGAAATGTCACCAGGAGAACCCGAGGCATAACCGTCCACGTTACACTTTATCCAGCCCGGAAGAGGAGGGTACCAGCGCACTCGAGTAATTGCAGGGGCTGTCCTGACAGAGACGCGGAGATCACAGAATTTAATAACATGAAGGTCGTCTAACGAGTTGTGCATACTGCCAAGCTTGAAGTGATCCGCCTCCTTCATCAATGCCATGATAGCAGCGACGAGATGGGAAATTCGGATGGTGCTGGAACGGCCATGGGAATAACGTCCGTCGTGCATGACTTCATTGCGAGTAGTCCATACTATCCAGACATAAGAGACGACAAACAATCTCCAAAGCGAATGTACTTGTTTACTGGCCTTAATGTTAAAGCACTGCAGCAAGAAACCAGAGAAGCCGTCCTCCATATGAAGTTTCTTTTGAAATCCAAAAGTATGAATAAAATGGGTGAGGACAGCGGAAGAAATTTTGCAATGAAGGAAAAGATGCTCCAGGCTTTCTCCAGCAGTGAGGCTTAATTAAGGTAATATAAATACTGAGCTAATCAATTTATTAAAAATACCAGACTTTATTATTAAGAGATAACTTATTAAATTTATGAAATACCAATTTGAATTAATTTAGTCAGGAGCATAATAAGTATTCGCTTGTAAATCCTTAATTCTTAATCAATAATCGAATATATTTAACTTCTAAATATGCCATGGAGTTTCCGAGAAAAGGTTTAGCCTCAAACAATGTTTACTTATTAGAGCCCTAATAAGTTACAATCTATTTAATTTTTAATAAAAGAGTTATTATAAGCTTTGAAATAAAAGATATTGGACATGACTTAAGTTGTAAAATTTATCACTATAATTTGATTCAAAATACTTAGCGGGTTTAATTATGGAATTCATGAGCGGCGAAAATTATCGAAGAACAAAATGCCTAAGTATTTTATTAACTAGCCATCGTTTATTAGAGCCTTGGGAGCTCAAGATTATTATATTAAATTGGAGGATTTGGACAAACAAGTGTTGGGTCATTTTAAAGGCATAAATCTAAGGTCAACAATAAGGCCATCGATAGATTAATTATGTCCATAAGCTAGTCATTTGTTAAATAAAGCGGGAATGAATTATAAAAAGAAGATTACCAGAGGAATTAAGTGTTAAATTTTATCTTGACTAAATTATAGAATTTGAACATTATAATTAAATTGAACACTTGATTAATTACTAAAAGAATCCTTGATGCCCAATTATTCCAAGACTTAGCTACTTTGTTAGTAAGACCAATTTATAAACAATTTAAGTTAATTAGATCTTGAGTTAGCTTATACTTTAATTATAAGACTTTATATCATAAAGAGCTTAATTAAATCCATTAAGTCCATTGATTTGTTTAAGGATATTGGATTAAATATTAGACGTGAATTAAAATTTAATTAAGTCCTTACAATTAAATTACTTAGCCCATTTAGTTATCGAAAATTGTCCGGCTTTTAATTAACGATGATACCGAATTGAAGGGTGTGTAGTCCAAAATTTCTCAACTAACGGTACCGAATTATTGAATAGATTAAGTCAATAATCTTAGTTAACTACGCCAATTAATTAAGTAGTCCAATAAGCAAAATAGGGGGAAAATTAAGCCCAAACCAAATAGGCCCAACACAAACCCTAAGTCCATAATCCAACCAAAGCCTAACCCTAACAAGGGCTGCTGTCCGCCGCCTCTCCGGCGCCGCCACCGCAGCGACCTCCTCGCCATGGATCCTCCGCCACCAAAATCCTTCTTCCCCAAAATTTCAACACCACAGCCTTCCTTCAACACCACCAAATCCGCCATCAACAACTATCATCACAACCACTTCCCGTCACAATATCCAATCGAAACTAAAACAACAAAAAGAGAAAAGAGAGGGAGAAGAAGAAGAAGGCCGCCGAGGCCACTGCCGCCGGCTAAGTCGTCGTCGCCGCTGCCTTGCGTTGCTGCTCCGGTCTCCCCTCTCCCTTGCTGCCCCTCCTCTCCTCACCGGACGAGCCACTGGTGAAGAAGATGGAGAAGAAGAAAAAGAAATGAAGGGAAAAGGGGGAGGCAACAATAGATCTTGTGGACAAAGAGGTGGGTGACAATTGAGCAGATTGATGGAGAAGTGGCGTAAAAAGAGGGGAAGGCTGCAACAAGTATGGATATCTGTAGGGTTAAACAGAGTAAAGAAAGAGAGGTGGAATTGTCCAGTTAAAGGGATGAATTGCAATTGTCTATATAAACTACCATTCCCAACCCTTCTCACACGCCTCACTCTCCATTTTACTTCCTTCTGGCGTTGGCGTTGTTCTTCTGCTGCATTTTCTTTCCTCCATTTTTAGCCCATCTGTTCTTCCTTTTCCAGAGTTCCACATTTCAGTTCTTTTATTTCTTTTCTTGTCGTTCCACAAGAAAACTCTTAGAGCTTGGTAAGGAAAGATTATCAAAGATAGCTAATCAATAGGAGTGTTCCGGGTAAGATTTATTAAAGTTGGAAATTTTAGTTAATATTTCTTTTAAAATGCTATTGTAGAAATTTCAAGTAATATTAGAATATTTTCTAGTCAAGTAGCTGCGTGTTCGAGGAAGGTTGTCTGCTTGTAGGCCTGCATTGTGTTGTTAACCCCAAGCATAAAGTGACTGTAAATAGATTTTTACTCTTTGGAATAAGCCTAAATTTATTTTAGCTTAAGCATAAATTAAAAACAGATTTATTACTTTTAGATTTATGCTTATAGCTCTCTACTGCTTTTTGAAATATTGGTATGCTATTTTACTGTACTTTATAAGTTCTGCAATTATTCATAAAAATGCCATGGATTTTTGAGCTCATTGTTACGGGGGCTGACTCTGGGTATGGGCCGGCTGCGCAACTCCTACGTTGCTTTGCACTTAATCGCCACATGGGGACTCTTGGGGCAATGCAGTACAGTTCTATATCTGATTCCAGTGGTGGGTTTCAAGGAAATTTCTTACTTCCCCACACCCTTGCGTGTATGTGAGATTTGGGCCCCAATGGGGAACCTGCACAGATACTACATCTCGGTAACACATATTGATGTATTATCTATTCCCGGGTTAGAATAATATTGACTTTATGTATAAATTATTCTCGTTTCAGCATGCCTTATTCCATAATTGTCCTTTTTAAATTATTTTCTGCAACCCTACCTCCTCTGGGAGCAAAGGTCTACTTACTCAGCGATTGTTTTCGCTGACTCTACACTTTTCACCGTTTCCTTTTAGGTTTTGAGATCTGCAAGTCATCATTTGCACGGACACGGATTGGGGTATTATTCACCCAAAAAATGTATATTTTTAAATCCCCTTTTGGGATAAAAAAAAATATATATCACTTGGCATAGAAAATCATTTACCAAGCATGAACAATTATTTGGGATTTATCCCACTTGTAAATATATTGCGCCCTATATTTTTGAACAACACACTCAATGTTTAAAAAGTATTTTTGTTGGAAACTCGAGGAAATTACCTCTTTTAAAATAAACATTTCCATGGAATTTATTCCATTACTATCGTTGAGCTCATGTGAGGAATGCGTTCCTCTGTTTTGGTTGTACAATCCAACCATTTTTATTAAGCTTATTCTATAATTTTCACAATATTATAAGCTTCTTTGCGAATTATATGCTAGCTTGTCCGGAATGTGGTTAGCATATACATTCAGCTATAATATTCCGCAAATATTTATTCCAGCCTTAGCGTATTCCGGACATCCCGACACTCGCCCATTCTTCCCGCACTTTGCTTCCACTGTTCCTTTCGGGAAAATGGGGGTGTTACAAATAACTTATCCCCAGGCCACATTGGACTAAGACTCATCCCTCGAGGATCTGCATGGAGCAATGAAGGGCGCCTTCCGAAATTAGTTTTTTGCATTGTAATACCCGAGAATTTTGTAATATAAATAAATAAATAAATATATAAATAAATAAATAATTAATTAAAAACAAAGATGGGAAGAGAAATGAGAATTTAATACAAAGACTAAAAGGGAATTAAAGTTCCAAGTGCCCGTGAAGTCGAAGACAATTTAATTAAATAAATTGTTGCACGGGAACCCAATACAAATGGACTCAATATTTCGAACCTGAAATTAAATTGAGATCCGAATAAAATTTAGATAGGAATTTGGAGCCCAAGAATAACCCGAAAAATCAAAGCCCAAAACGTAGAAGGATAGAAGTCCGAAAGAGATGAGAAAAGGCCCGACGGATCGCCACGGGCGCCCCAGGTAAGGGGCAGCGGCTGTTGCGCGATTTCCTCGCCCGACTCCGGATTTTTCAACGTCGGTTGCTTACCTTTCGGCCCAAGACACTCCATATCTGTTCTTGGACGTCCTCCAAGTCCTTCAAGCCTATAAAAAGGCCTCTTGACAGCCCGTACGTCCTTTGGAAACATCTTCAAATTCCAAACACCGAAAAACCCTAACTTCCAAGTCGTCGGAGGCAAGGAGTCAGCGAGAGAGGAAGCATTGGATGGATCCAGAGGCTCCTGGGCATAGGTAGACAGTGGGAAGTGGGAGAACGAAGGATCTCGGGAGACAAATGGTAAACAAGGAGGCCAGTTCTTCGAAGTTGGAGAGCCAGATAACCATTTCAAGTAAGTTGATGCTTATGGTTTTGGGTGACTAAAATCAACCGAACGAGTAGATCTAATAAAGAAACCGTAATAAAATGTGTTTTCACGCATGCAACAGTTTTATACGTATTTTTCGGACCTTTTAAAATGTTCAAACGAGAAAACTCAAAACATAAAAATTATTCCTAAGACCCTGATCTATGTTGTGTAAAAATTTCATAATTTTTCGTTAAGTTTTGATACCTAAAAACTGCCTCAGACAAACCTGCATTTAAATCGAACCTTGTAATGGTGACAGATTCATGTTTCGAACTTCTTGGCGATTTTGACACTAGATCTAGGCCGAATTAGGACTTGAGTTGAACATGAAATTTGTAGATCTATGAGTTGTAAATAACCCTATAAAATTTCATTAAGATTGGAATTCATTTGTTAAGTTAAAAATCGGATCTTTGAAATCTGCTACATCCTAAGTTCGGACAGAATGGTATTTTCATACAAAATTCACACTTTTGACTTGTTTCCTCAACCCGGATCGAAAAACTTAAAACACGAAACCTTGTTCGTTACTGTGTTGTCGAGCTACTGTCAAATTTTCAGAATTTTTGGCCTTGAATCGAATTTTTAAATGCGAATGGAGCGGACAATGGCCACATGAAATATATATTTTTGAGGAAACTGCGAAACTATACAAATTGGTCCTTTCTGAACATGCGAACGAAACTTCTTTTGAAAAATAAAAACGCTTTTCAAAATCCCGTTATGACTAGATTGAGCTTTCTACGTAGAGTGTGAGTGCTCCATCGAGAGCCCCTCTAGCTTTTTGCTTCGTGCCTAAACGGACTAGAGTAACCTATGTAGGGGGTGAGTGCTCTGCAGGGTGCCCTCCTAGCTTTACGCGTCGTGCCTCAATGGACGATGATGTCAAATATGATAAATTGTGCCAAAACAGCGAGATATTTAGGGCCTACACTCTCGGGAGTATCCGTATGGGTTTCCCGAGGCTCCGGAGTGGTACTGGGTATGGCGGATTTGACTGAGGCCAATGGTTACTTGAATATGGTTGAGATTGCGATGCAATCGACAAATACTTGAAATACCAATGAAATCTTGATACTCAACTACGGAGTAAAAGACTTTAAATTTATTTCTTTATTTAAATTATGCCTTTATAATATTGCCTTGCAATTATTTTACTATGTAAGTTAAATTTATGATCATGTGGAAATCCATGTTTTAAATTATGCAATAAGATTTTCATTAGTTAAACTGAATTAAAATGTATAATGTCTACTATCATGTTTTTGTTAAGTTAATTAAAGGCTTCGAAACCCCTTGATCATATGCTATGTATTAACTTACTCAGTACGCTTTTGCTGACCAAACCATACTTTCTCTTTCCTTTAAGAGTATGACGATTATGCATGAGCATTGCATGCATGGGATTTTGGGAGACATTATATTCTTGTTTTATTTTTTGTTATGAATTGCAAAACGAGCCTGTTTAACTCGTGTTTTGGCCATATTGGCCCTATTTAAATTTCCGCTGCTATATCTATATTTAAATATTACATTCCGCTGCAACTTAGATAATATTATGTAATGATTTTTACTATCTATTATTAAATGGGCTATTTGAAATGTTTTAAATTCTGAAATACCTAGCCTCGCATCTCTTTAGCAAGCTCGAAGAAGTCGTGTCTTGTTAGGGAGGTGTGGCGGTGACATCCCGGCATGGGTTATCAAAACCGGGGTGTTACAAGATGGTATCAGAGCCCGGTTATTTTTAAAACTACTATTCCTATTGTTATTATTATTATTCTTAAAGTATTATTTTTAACCATTATTTTTAAATGTATTATTAAACAAATAATATGTTTTTAAAGAAGCCCAAATTATATTCTAAATTTTCTAACCCAAATTATTTTTAGCCCAAACACTATTTTAAATTGGAGCCCAAATTATTGTGAACCCCAATTACTTTTAAAGCCCAATCCCTATACTTTTAATAGAGCCCAAATATTACTTATTTTTGGCCCGATATAGAGGTCCAAACAATACCACTATTATTTTTAATTCACGATGGTAATATATTTTTTTTAAGCCCAAGGAAAATAAATAACTGTGATGCATAATTTTTTTTTTTTTGGGGGGGGGGGGGGTGAGAAATCATCATGTGCATTTGCATACTGCATTCTCTACACCTAGATAACTTAGAAGCTTGATATATTCTAACTTAGATCTTTTGCTTGCACTAGATGGCTAACCCAAATAAAGACATGATAAACCTAATGGTCAAAATGATGAGTGCCTATCTGGATTCCCAGCAAAGTACACAACAACTGAAACACCGTGTAGCTCGACTCGAAGCTGACCTACATCACTTCCAAAATTTAAGAGAAACTAACCATCACCTCATAACACAACTGGAACAAAAACTCCAAACTCTTACCCAACGAAAACATGACATGAATGAAAGGATAATGGTCCAAGGGATTGACCTGATCCACCACACTGATGTCCTATTAGCTCCCAGTCCTGTAGCTGAGCATTGGGCCGAGCTCAATGGACCTCCGAGCGCAATTACAAAATCCAATGGTCCATCAGGCCCATTAACCCATGTACCATATGGAACCCTTGGATTCTGGCCTCGCATGGTTAATCAGCAGGATGAACCGAGCCCAGTCCCAAGCCCAACGGAGAAAGACCCGATGAATGAGGCTGAGGGAAATTAAAGATTATACGCGTTATCTATTTTTATCTAGTTATTCCCTTTCTGGAATTTTTTTTTTTATGTTAGAACGCAAGTTTTTATTAAAACACTCTTTGTTCCAAATATCTTGATGGTTTACCAAACAACAATCCAAAGTTAAAAAAAAACTCAAACCCTAAACCGTAAACCCTGAACCTTAAACCCTGACCCTAAAAAAAAACCATTTTCTTGACTTCGTAATTCTCTTCCTAAACAATCTCGTAAATTCTCAGAACCTAATTTATACACGTTTGTAACAGAATGGCACCAAGGAAACAACCGAGAAACGAAGCTGCACCACGAACCTCTAATGAAGTACCTCCAAACACCACGAATCCAGCTCAAAATGTAGGAGCTCAGAACCAAGGTGTGCAAGACCCCCCCCCCCCCCACCGAACAATGTGGGCGATCGTCTGTGGATGATAGAGGAGGTTCTGATGGCGCTAGGGAACGCGCAAGTGAACTAAGGGCAAGCCGCGGCGGTGCCTCCGCCCCAGGCTCGCATCAACTATCTGGCTATGGTCAACCCTTACCAGCCACCACACTACGCTGGTGAGAAGGATCCTGCCAAACTGGAGGAATGGATTAGAACGTTTTGACAAATTGTTGAACGCCGTCAAGTCCCCAGAGAGAGAGAAAGTACACATCGCCTCGTATTACTAGGGAGGCGAAGCAGATGATTGGTGGCAGGCCACCCAAGGGAGGTTGACAGAGGAGGAAGAGCCCTATTCGTGGGCAGAATTCATGGAGCTGCTCAGGAATCGATTCTATCCCATGAGCACGAAAGCTGCAATGTACGAGGAATTCTTGTTATTAAAACAAGAAGGTCAAACAGTGCAGGAATACTACACCTGCTTTAAGGAACTAGTACAATTTGCGCCAAGGTTAATGCCTACGGACATGAAGAAAGCCCAGAAGTTCGAAATGGGCTTAAATCTGGCAATTCGCGAGGTGATCACAGGGGTGCACTACCCTGACCTAGAAGCTGTTTATGATCGTGCGGTAGTGGTTGCACGAGTTCAAGGACTGAAGCGGAAGGCGATAGGTGAGACTAGCCGTGGTCCCCAAGGACAAGACAAGAGAGATAAGGACCGCAGAACTGATATTGACTCGGGTAGGAATAATTTTCGTGAAGGCCCAAATGGACCAGCCCGAGGCAACGATGGAGGCAACAATAGAAAGATTTTCAACCGTAAAGGCTACGTACCACGATGCCCAAGGTGTAACCAACCTCATCTGGTGATGGGATGCCCTCAACCCGACACATGCTTCCGATGTGGTCGACGGGGGCATCGGATGAAAGAGTGTCGAACCCATATTAAGAATATCACCAAAAGAGAGGATCTGGTCGCCGGACCTGACCAGCCACTGAACCCAGACGATCAAAGTGGCAACAACCAAGGGCGTCGACTCCAAAATCAACAACCTTAACAAAACCCGAACCTTCTTGAGAATAATGTGTAGGCAGTTATGGGGACATAACTGAAGTCCTAAGGGGGAGATGATGTGATACCCCGTGATAATGTATAGGCATTTATTTTTGAGTTCGACTCGACTATATGTATCCCAAATAAAAAATAAACAAATTCAAATTGTTTTGAACTACGTAATGGCTTGATCTCTTCACAGGGTACGTAGGCAACTTGGATGTAACACCCCGGATTTGATAATCCAAGCCGGGATGTCACCGGCACACCTCCCAAAATAATTTAATGTCCAAAATAAATTCCCCGGATGTATGCTCATGCTTCATACTCTGTCATAAAAAAATAGAAAGCAACGTTTATCAGTATTAAGGAATACTGAGTAAGTCAATCCCTAACATAGCAATAAAGGGGTTTAAAAATTTTAATAATTAAAAACTCATTTTTAAGCATGCATATTAAACCATGTAATTTGACTAGTTACTAGACAATAATTAAATTCATATTCTCTCTTAACTAAATTAAATCTAGAGATGAGAATCTAAGGCATAAGCCTAATTTTAAAACACGTCCTATTAATTAGCATGAGCAAAGACATAATTTAAAAATAAGATAAAGTTATTTAAATTTTTCCACGAGTAAAAACAAACTAGGCATGCATACAAATATTCCATTTACCAATTTAAAAATAAATAATTTAATTGTATACTTGAATATGCATTAAAATTCATAATTAATAATTTAACATGTTATAAAATTTAAGACAAAATTTTTAATGCATAATTTAAGGACATAAATAAATAAACAAATACATAAAAAGAATTAAGTTTTTATTTCCCCCGTTACATCACCGTTTCTCAATATTTAGTGTAGCCGGCAATCCGGCGGTCGCAGCCGTTTCGTATTTCAAGTATTTCAAGTATTTCACGATTGCATCGCAATCTCGTCAAGTTTAGCCGGTCATCCGGCGGCCGCAGCCGTTTCGTATTTCAAGTATTTCAAGTATTTCACGATTGCATCACAATCTCGTCAAGTTTAGCCGGTCATCCGGGCCGCAGCCATTTCGTATTTCACGTATTTCAAGTATTTCCAAGTATTTCACGATTGCATCGCAATCTCATCAAGTTTAGGCCCCGTTCTCTACAACTTATTTTCATACCTTATTACTTATTTTTTTCCAAAATCAGATCAGACCAGATCAGATAAGAAACATTCAGATCAGACCAGATCAAATCAGATCAGATCAGACCAGACCAGACCAGACCAGAAACATTCAGACCAGATCAGATCAGATCAGATCGGATCATTATAATACAATTACATAATTACATATAATATTTTTTTAAAAAGGCAAAAACATATAGGAATGTATGCAAATATTATTTATATTGTACTTATTTAATACTAATTTTAAAAGTATTTTTCAAAATGTTTTATTGCTCTTCAAAATATTATTTAAATATACTAGTCACGTTTTTAATATATTTTATATTATAAATACTTTCAAAATATAGTTTTAAATACTTTCATTAAATATTTTTAAATACTTTCAAAAATATTTTCAAAAAACTAAACATAATAATAAAAACTATTAATTATTATTATTATTATTATATATAATAAATATTAAATAGTAATTACTAATTTTTATTATTATATATTATTATTACCATAATTTAATTAGAATCAAAATAGCTTATCGAAAAAAATAATTAGAGTCCAAATATAAATAAAATAAGATCAGAACAGATTAGAACAGATCAGACCAGATCAGATCAATTCAGATCAGACCAGATGGAATCAGACCAGACCAGAAACATTCAGATCAGATCAGACAAATTCAGATCAGACTAGATCAGATTTTACAAATTCAGATCAGACCAGAAAAATTAAGGCCTAGAGAACAGGGCCTTAGCCCGTAATCCGGCGGCCGCAGCCGTATCTGCCATACCCAAAACACTCCAGAGCCTTGGGGAAATCCAATAATCCCGAGAGTGTAGGTCATGTATCTCCCGCCGTTTGGCGTAATATCTCATCTAATTTCTCTTGTCCATTACAGGCCCGAAGAGAAAGGCTAAAGGGGCACCCTGCAGAGCACCCACCCTCCGCCAAGTATCTCATATGTTTCAATTTAGTGTAACGGGATTTTTCAAAAGTATAGATGTATCGTATTTCAAGGTCTCGACCGTTTGTTTGAAATTTCAAAATCTCTTCGATTTAAAATCATTTGGCGTCACAGTTTACGCCTTTTTAATTTAAAAATTTATCTCAAGTGCAAAAATTCTGAAATTTTCACGGTATATCAAAAACACCCTAACGAACAACTTTCGTGTTTTAACGATTTCAAAATAAGTTGAGGAAACATATCAAAAATCGAGTTTATTGCTCAACATGTACACTGTCAGGATTCAGGATTACCATGGTTTAGAAAATTCGCGTTTTGATATACCAAATGGACTCCAACAATTCTGAAATTTTATATGCACATACTAGATAAAATTATCTACAACTTTAATTTAGATTGCAAGGATCAATTCGGAATAGAAAATATAGAAACGGGGTCATCAAGTTCGGACATCAATACTGTCAGATTTTCGAAAATGTTTTACAAGGCAGTTTTTGTTCGGATCGTTTTGGGGTAGCAAACGTTGATGAAAATGGCTGATATTTTTACACAACATAGATTAATGTGTTAGGAACAAAAGTCTAGTTTTGAGTTTCTCGGATTGGATTCTCAAAATATGAGTTTTAATCGGATTTCAGAAATTGCGCAAGATAGGGTTTTTAGGCTTGGTTTTTACGTTTCGTTACAACGTGACTAAATCGGACGCCTCTAAGCCACCCGTATTGATATGAAAGGCATTAACTTATAGTAATGGTGTTCTTGAGTCGTCCTAGGGTCACACGGCTCGTCCAACGCGACTACGAACGGATCCTTGCCCACGTTCTCTTCCTCCTTCGGTCACGAACGTGTTTACAAGTCCAATATTCGAAAGTTAGATTAAGGATTGGAGATAAAAACGAGAAAAGGGATCTGAGTACTCCTTACCAATTATCTAAGGGTTGTGAACCTTGATCTACACGTTCCTACGGTCGTCGTTGGTCGCCGGGAGTCGCCGGAAGTTCGTCGGAAGTTCGTCGGAAGGCTTTGGGAGAGTTTGAGAGAGTAGAGGAGGTTTGGAGGCTGACAAATGGGGTGGGAATTAACCCTAGGTCGTCCTAGTACTCCTTCCCCCGTCCAAAATCTGATCTCCATCGTCGGGTGTTGTAATTTTGGCAAGAAATCGCCGAAAACGCGTGAATGGCCAGATTCTGTGGTGCCACGCGGTGGCGGCGCGCTGGTAGGCCAAACACCGCGCGGCCAGCGTGCGGCCTCCGCCTGGACCTTAGTCCGGGCGGGTCCGTGATCCGTCGGGTCTTTTCCTCCTCTCTTTCGGGCTTCTATCCTTCCGTGTTTTCGGGCTCGACTTTCCGGGATCTTTTCGGATTGTGATTCCCACTGTAATTTTATTCCGACTTAAATCGATTTCATGTTTGAAATCTTAGGTCCGTCGGTCTCGGATTTTCTTTCGACTTCCGTACATTTTCGATTTTATGGGTTCTCGAAAACAAGACCTCTTTTCTCATCGGATTAAATTTTTATTTTATATCCTAAAATTAACGGGTATTACAATCTACCCCCCTTAAGAATCAACTTCGTCCTCGAAGTTGTGCTTTATCATCTCGCGAGTTCGGGAATTGTTTGATTCAGCGATTGTATTATTGTGTGTTGTTGTTTTTTATTATTTGACTGAACCCAGAATTGAAATTTCCAAGTTGCCTACGTACCCCGTGAAGGGATCAAGTCATTACGTAGTTCAAAACAATTTGAATTTGTTTATTCGGGATACAAAATATTCTGGTCGGGCTCAAAAGTAAATTTCTACGTATTATTACGGGTTATTACATCCTCTCCCCCTTAGGACTTCAGTTATGTCCCCATAACTGCCTATACGTTATTCTCGGGAAGGTTCGGTTATCGTTACCTTCGGCCCCCTTCTCACTGGGCTGGTAATTTGACTCGATCGTCGTCATCCGACTGTCCCATAGTTCTTTCTTGATCTCCTTGTTGCGGATTTACCATGTCTAGTCTCTTCTCAATCTCCTCCTCTGGCGTTTGACATTTCCCAGCCTTGTGACCAAACTTGCCGCATTGATAGCAGGCTCCAGGCTTCGGGCACTGGCGCACCAGATGCGCATGGTTGCATCGTGGGCAACGTGATATGACTGGACTACAGATGTCATCTCGACGGTCCGGGTTCTGCGACTGGTTAGGTTTAATGGCCACGCCCTCTCTCCTGCTAATGTTTTCTATTCGCGTCCGGCAGTCAGGCGGCCGATGACCTTGTTGCCCGCATCGATAGCACGCGCCAGTTTAGGGCATCCTCTCGCATAATGTGTTTTACCACACTTTGGGCATGGTGGCGCATAGTCACCATGGTTGAAGACTATCCCTTTGTTTCCTCCACTGTTGCCTTGAGATGGTGTATTTGGGCCTCCCCGATTATGGTTCCTACCTGAGTAATTATTGGTTTTGTGGTCCCATTTCCTCTTGCCTTGCCCTTGGTTGATTAGTGCATTTCCCAAGGCAACCACAGCTTCCTCTATAGTTCTCAATCGGTCACTTAAGTTCTTGGGTATGAAGGCTACTTGTCCTCCTTGATTGGGTGCACTAACGTCTTGTACTGGTACGTCGGGTGGTCGTGGCTCTTCGTTGGTGTGGGGTGGGATGGATGGATTGTTAGGTCTTCCTCCTGGTGCCATTATGTCACAACGTGCAAGGATTTGATTCTAAGAATTTCATAGAGTGTTGGAAAAATATTAATTTGTTGAATCAAATGGTGTTAATAGGAGTTGTTTAGAGTGTATTATGTAATGTGGTATTTAGAGTTGTTTATATGGTGCGGTGTTTAGAGTTTAACGTTTTGTTGCTTGGGCGCGGCGTAGTAAGGTATAGATTTTAATAAGAATTCCTCAAGATTTTTGGAATAATAAGAGTGTTGTAATGATAGATGGGGACTTGCACTTTATTTCTCCATATAAGAAACTTTTTTTTTTGGTACAAAGATAGGAAATGAAATGGTGCTTCTATTTCTCGGAAAGGAATAACTAGGCGATGGTAGATAAATAGCGTTTATAACCTTCAATCTCCTTAAGCCACGTTGGTAGGGTCTTCCTCCGTTGGGCTTTGATTCAATCCATCATTGCTTCGTTTCGTTCGGTAAGTTTTTAAACTTGGGTCTCTAGGTTATTTATGCGTTCATCGTTTTCATCGTTAGATTTCTCGACAAGTCATAATATATCGTCTACGTGAAGATCTATGGAAAAAGGTAGGGAATAGTTATGCGCATGCTAAACATAGACGATCAAGATCTAAAGTTAAGGCACGGTCAGTCTCAAGCTAACGCTTCTAAGTCAAGAGTCAAGGTTAAGCCGAATACTAGAGTGAGAGTGTTATCTAACGTAAGGGATTCACATAAAAAGGTAAGTACAAGTATGTATGTATGCATATGCTATCCCCCGATAAAATTTTAATTTATGCATGCATTTATTTATCCATGGGTTTTAAAAATAAATTTATCCCATGGATAGATTTTAAAGAATAAGGGTAAAAGGTTTGGGCCACTATATTGGGCAAAAAGAAATAAATTCTATTGGGCTTAAGTAAAAATAAGGGTATTGGGCCAAAATAATTGGTCCAACATAGTAATTAAATATTGGGCTAAAAATTGGGCTAAAATATTTTGGTCTCAAAAGTTTTGGGCTTAAAAATAATTAATTTGGGCTAAAAGCTAGGGCTTAGAAAAAATTTTGGCTCAACAATGATAGTTTTAAAATAATAATAGTTTTAAAAATAATACTAGTTTAAAAATGATAATAGTTTAAAAATAGTAATACTAGTTTTAAAAAAATATAGTCCGGGCTCTGATACCACATTGTAATACCCCGGATTTGATAACCCAGGCCGGGATGTCACCGGCCACACCTCCCAAGCAAGACACGACTTCATTCGAGCTCACTTGAAAGATGCAAGGCTAAGGGTATAAAATAATTTTAAACAACCAAGTCCGGAATACTTATATTTAAAAATAATAATCATCCATACACGCAACGGAATTATAAGTTGTGCTGCGGAAATAAAGTATAAGGACCGACATGGCCAAAACACGGGTTAACAGGCCCGTATGCAGTCTCATGCAGAAAATAATTTAATGTCCAAAATAAATTCCCCGGATGTATGCTCATGCTTCATACTCTGTCATAGAAAAATAGAAAGCAACATTTATCAGTATTAAGGAATACTGAGTAAGTCAATCACTAACATAGCAATAAATGGGTTTAAAAATTTTAATAATTAAAAACTCATTTTTAAGCATGCATATTAAACCATGTAATTTGACTAGTTACTAGACAATAATTAAATTCATATTCTCTCTTAACTAAATTAAATCTAGAGATGAGAATCTAAGGCATAAGCCTAATTTTAAAACATGTCCTCTTAATTAGCATGAGCAAAGACATAATTTAAAAATAAGATAAAGTTATTTAAATTTTTCCACGAGTAAAAACAAACTAGACATGCATACAAATATTCCATTTACCAATTTAAAAATAAATAATTTAATTGTATACTTGAATATGCATTAAAATTCATAATTAATAATTTAACATGTTATAAAATTTAAGACAAAATTTTTAATGCATAATTTAAGGACATAAATAAATAAGCAAATACATAAAAAGAATTAAGTCTTTTATTTCCCCCGTTACATCACCGTTTCTCAATATTAAGTGTAGCCGGCAATCCGGCGGCCGCAGCCGTTTCGTATTTCAAGTATTTCAAGTATTTCACGATTGCATCGCAATCTCGTCAAGTTTAGCCGGTCATCCGGCGGCCGCAGCCGTTTCGTATTTCATGTATTTCAAGTATTTCCAAGTATTTCACGATTGCATCGCAATCTCATCAAGTTTAGCCGGTCATCCGGCGGCCGCAGTCGTATCTGCCATATCCAAAATACTTCGGAGCCTCGGGGAAATCCATACGGATAATCCCGAGAGTGTAGGCCATGTATCTCCCGCCGTTTGGCGTAATATCTCATCTAATTTCTCTCGTCCATTACAGGCCCGAAGAGTAAGGCTAAAGGGGCACCCTGCAGAGCACTCACCCTCCGCCAAGTATCTCATATGTTTCAATTTAGTGTAACGGGATTTTTCAAAAGTATAGATGTATCGTATTTCAAGGTCTCGACCGTTTGTTCGAAATATCAAAATCTCTTCGATTTAAAATCATTTGGCGTCACAGTTTACGTCTTTTTAATTTAAAAATTTATCTCAAGTCCAAAAATTCTGAAATTTTCACGGTATATCAAAAACACCCTAACGAACAACTTTCATGTTTTAACGATTTCAAAATAAGTTGAGGAAACATATCAAAAATCGAGTTTATTGCTCAACATGTACACTGTCAGGATTCAGGATTACCATGGTTTAGAAAATTGGCGTATTGATATAACAAATGGACTCCAAAAATTCTGAAATTTTATATGCACATACTAGACATAATTATCTACAACTTTCATTTAGATTGCAAGGATCAATTCGGAGTAGAAAATATAGAAACGAGCTCATCAAGTTCGGACATCAACACTGTCAGATTTTCGAAAACGTTTTACAAGGCAGTTTATGTTCGGATCGTTTTGGGGTAGCAAACGTTGATGAAAATGGCTGAACTTTTTACACAAACATAGATTAATGTGTTAGGAACAAAAGTCTAGTTTTGAGTTTCTCGGATTGGATTCTCAAAATATGAGTTTTAATCGGATTTTAGAAATTGCGCAAGATAGGGTTTTTAGGCTCAGTTTTTACGTTTCGTTACAACGTGACTAAATTGGACGCCCCTAAGCCACCCGTATTGATATGAAAGGCATCAACTTACAGTAATGGTATTCTTGAGTCGTCCTAGGGTCACCCGGCTCGTCCAACGCGACTACGAACGGATCCTTGCCCACGTTCTCTTCCTCCTTCAGTCATGAACGTGTTTACAAGTCCAATATTCGAAAGTTAGATTAAGGATTGGAGATAAAAACGAGAAAAGGGATCTGAGTACTCCGTACCAAGGATCTAAGGGATGTAAACCTTGAGCTACACATTCCTACGGTCGTCGTTGGTCGCCGGGAGTCGCCGGAAGTTCGTCGGAAGGCTTTGGGAGAGTTTGAGAGAGTAGAGGAGGTTTGGAGGCTGACAAATGGGGTGGCAATTAACCCTAGGTCGTCCGAATACTCCTTCCCCCATCCAAAATCTACTTTCCATCGTCGGGTGTTGTAATTTTGGCAAGAAATCGCCGAAAACGCGTGAATGGCCGGATTCTGTGGTGCCATGCGGTGGTGGCGCGTTGGTAGGCCAAACACCGCGCGGCCAGCACGCGGCCTCCGCCTGGACCTCGGTCCGGGCGGGTCCGTGCGATCCGATCCGTCGGGTCTTTTCCTTCTCTCTTTCGGGCTTCTATCCTTCCGTGTTTTCGGGCTCGACTTTCCGGGATCTTTTCGGATTGTGATTCCCACCCTAATTTTATTCCGACTTAAATCGATTTCATATTTGAAATCTTAGGTTCGTCGGTCTCGGGTTTTCTTTCGACTTCCGTACATTTTCGATTTTACGGGTTCTCGGGAACAAGACCTCTTTTCTCATCGGATTAAATTTTTATTTTATATCCTAAAATTAACGGTATTACATTGGTAATCTCAATTCCGAGTTCAGCCATATCATAATATAAAAATAAAGAAAACACAAGAGTGAAGACCCTAGTTCTTAGCTCGAGAAAAGCCGAAACGCAACTTCGAGGACGAAGTTGATCTTTAAGGAGGGTAGACTGTAATACCCGAGAATTTTTTAATATAAAAAAAGTAAATAAATACATAAATAAATAATTAATTAAAAACAAAGATGGGAAGAGAAATGAGAATTTAATTCAAAGATTAAAAGGGAATTAAAGTTCCAAGTGCCCGTGAAGTCGAAAACAATTTAATTAAATAAATTGTTGCACGGGAACCCAATACAAATGGACTCAATATTTCGACCCCGAAATTAAATTGAGATCCGAATAAAATTTAGATAGGAATTTGGAGCCCAAGAATAGCCCGAAAAATCAGAGCCCAAAACATAGAAGGATAGAAGTCCGAAAAAGAGGAGAAAGGCCTGACGGATCGCACGACCCGGCCCAGACCGCGGCCCAGACCGGGCCGGCGCGGTCGCCGCGCGTTCCACGGTGGAAACCGCGCCACGGACGCGCCAGGTAGGGGCAGCGGCTGTTTTCGCGATTTTCTCACCCGACTCCGGATTTTTCGACGTCGGTTGCTTACCTTTCGGCCCAAGACACTCCATATCTGTTCTTGGACGTCCTCCAAGTCCTTAAGCCTACAAAAAGGCCTCTTGACAGCCCGTACGTCCTTTGGAAACATCTTCGAATTCCAAACACCGAAAAGCCTTAATTCCCAAGTTGTCGGAAGCAAGGAGTCAGCGAGTGTAATACCCGTAATTTTTAAGGATATAAAGTAGAAATTAATCCAATAAGAAAAGAGGTTTTGTTTCCGAGAACCCGTAAAATTGGAAATGCACAGAAGTCAAAAGACGACGATTTAGAACCCGACGAACCCAAAAGCGACGGACTTAAGATTTCAAACATGAAATCAATTTGAGTCGGAATAAATTTAGGATAGGAATCGTAATCCGAGAATGACCCGGAAAAATCTGAATCCGAGAGCATAGAGGGATAGAAGTCCGAAAGAGAGGAGGAAAGGCTCGACGGATCGCACGACTTGCCCGGACCGAAGTCCAGGCACTGACCGCGCGCTCTCCGCGCGGGGTTCCTCTTTCCAGCGCGCCAACCCCGCGTGGCACCACAGAATGCGGCCATTCACGCAATTTCGGCGATTTCTTGCCATATTTTGACCCCCCGACTATGGAAAGTGGATTTTGGACGGGGGAAGGAGTATTAGGACGACCTAGGGTTGATTTCCCACCCCATAGTCAGTCACAAGTCACAACAGCCTCCATTCACCCTAAAGCTCTCCCAAACTCTCCCCAAAGCAAAACCCCTTCCGACGACTTCCCGACAACTTTCTGATCACTTCCCGGCGACGAAAATCGACGGAGGAGGCGTGGAATACAAGGTCTCTAGTGCTCCAAACTTTGGTAGTCGTTCATAGGTTTACATTTAAGTTTTTCGAACCCGAAAACTCGATTTAACATTGGATTTCTTCTTCCGATTTGAAATCAAGGCCAAAGTTGGAAGCTTGGCGTTGAGGAGTTCCGTTCGTAGTGAATTTGGACGAGCCGAGCGACCCTAGGACGACCAAGCACCCTACCACTGTAAGTTGATGCCTTTCATATCAATACGGGTGGCTTAGGGGCGTCCAATTTAGTGCCTTTGTAACGAAACGTAAAAATCGAACTTAAAAACCCCAACATGCGCAATTTTTAAAATCCGATTAAAAACCCTATTTTGAGAGTTCAAACCGAAAACTCAAAACTAGACTTTTGATCCTAACACATTGAATTATGTTGTGTAAAAATTTCAAAGATTTTCATCAACGTTTGCTACCCCAAATCGATCCGAACATAAACTGTGATTTAAAACCTTTTCGAAAATCTGACAGTGTAGATGTCCGAACTTGATGACCCTGTTTCTATATTTTCTAGTCGAAATTGATCTTCTTAATCTAAATGAAAGTTGTAGATAATGATGTCTAGTATGTGTGTATAAAATTTTGGAATTTTTGGAGTCCATTTGTTATGTCAAAACATCGATTTTCTGAACTATGGTAAAACTGAAACCTGACAGTGCAATAAACTCGATTTTTGACATGTTTCCTCAACTTATTTCGAAATCGTTAAAACACAAAAGTTGTTCGTTAGGGTGTTTTTGATATATTGTGAAAATTTCAGAATTTTCTTACTTGAAATGATTTTTAAATTAAAAAGGCGTAAACTGTGACGCCAAACGATTTTAAATCGAATTTTGAAATTTCGAAACAAACGGTCGAAAAACCTTGAAATACGATAAATCTATACTTTTGAAAAATCCATTACACTAAATCGAAACGATATGAGATACTTTGGTGGAGGATGAGTGCTCTGCAGGGTGCCCCTCTAGCCTTTCTCTTCGGGCCTGTAATGGACGAGAGAATAATATTGAAATACTACGCCGAAACGGCATTGAGATACGGCCTACACTCTCGGGATTATCCGTATGGATTTCCCGAGGCTCCGGAGTGTTTTGGGTATGGCAGATACGGCTGCGGCCGCCGGATGACCGGCTACACAAGAAACTTACGAAACGGCTGCGGCCGCTGGATGACCGGCTACACTAAATATTGAGAAACGGTGATGTAACGGGGAAAATTAAAAAACTTAATACTTTTTACGCATTTACTTATTTATTCTGGTCTTTAAATTTTGCATTTAAATTTATCTCTTAAATTTTATAACATGTTAAATTATTATTTATGAATTTAATGCATGTTCAAGTATACAATTAAATTATTTATTTTTAAATTGGTAAATGAAATATTTTTGTATGCATGCCTAGGAGTAAAATTTAATTATTTAATTAAACTTCTTTATTGCTATGTTAGGATCGACTTACTCAGTATTTTATATACTGATAAAATTGTTGTTTTTCTCTTTTTCAGAGTATGGAGAAAATGCATGAGCATATGCATTTGGGGGACGGAAAAATTTAAACATTGTTTTATCGCTTTTCATGATACTTGCATATCGGGCATGTAAAACCCAAGTTCTGGCCATGTCGGCCCACTTTACATTTTCCGCTGCGATATATTACTATTTAATTATTATGTGTGTGGATGAGACTTATTTATTATATTTTAAATAAATTCCGGACTTGTTTTCAAAACTCTTTGCAATACCTATAGCCCTGCATCTCTTTAGCAAGCTCGGAGAACCCGTGTCATGCTAGGGAGGTGTGACGGTGACATCCCGGCCTGGGTTATCAAATCCGGGGTGTTACAAGTTGGTATCAGAGCCCGGAAAATTTTAAAGCTACTATTATTATTTTTAAACCATTATTTTAAAACCTAGTAGTATTTTTAATTTTATTATTTTTAACTACTAATATTATTTTTAGCCCAAAGTTTGAGCCCAAAGATTAATTATTTTGACCCAAATTTTTTTTTATGATTGGCCCAAATACCCATGTTTTTGTTACTTTAGCCAAATTATTAATTTTGGCCCAATATAGAGGCCCAACTTTTTAATTACTTAAATCCATGATTAAATTTAAATTAAAACCACATTAAATAAATTTTTATTGGGGGGATTGCATATGCATATTTATGTAGATTTAAATTCCTGCATATCTTGACTTTGCTCGAAACATGTTCTAACTCTAACCTCTCTGTTGACATTAGATGGCCGAACCCAACACGAACATGATCAATCTGATGATGAAACTGACTAACGCGTACCTCGAGTCACAACAACATGTCAATTACTTCAAGACTCGGGTACAACAACTAGAGGGTAACGTGGCCCATTTGGGACATCTTAGGGAAGCTGACCATCACGATATAACTCAACTCAAGGCCCAAGTCGCCGAACTTCAAACCCAAGTGGTTGCACTTCAAAACAAGGATAACGAACTGATGATACAAGTAGGGCACTTAGGAATGGAACTGATGAGCCTAGAGGATGACATATTTCCTCAGAGCCCTGAGCCTGTTGGAACACCCACCCCCATTGACGTATCCAGCGATGAGGACGATCCCATCGAGGATGCACCTACATATTCACTCTAGACTTAGAGATCCATACCGATGCACTATTATTTACATACCCCTTTAAATTATTATCAGCACTATTATTTCTGTTTCGAATGCTTGTAACCCAAATAAAATTTTTTCTTGAGTAATAAATATACAAGCATTTATTTTATATACAAGTATATTTAAATTATTCCTTACATTCTTTAATTACCTTGATCAAATTAGGGAACAAGGTAATAATAAATAAACAACGGATGTATATATATAATACTGAGATAACAACTAAACAAAAATACAAGTATTAATAAATAAACGACATATATATATATTATATAAAGACAATAATTAAACAAGGGTACCTCCAAACTCAAACCCAGAAACCCTGCAAACCCTAAACCCTAGACCCTAGATTTTCAAAAAAAAAAAAACCCTGAACAGGTTACTGTTCACGAAAAAAAAAAACAAAACAAAACAACAAGTGTTAAGCAACTTCCAACAACAACAAATAATACACTAAAATACTAAACAACCTCTACTAACAGGGACTAGTGGATTGATACATGTTAATACCATAATCTATTTAATAAATCACCTTACAAGCATTATATAATACTTCAACAAGAAAATCTAAACTCTCATGTTCTTGCAACAGCATGGCACCGAGAGGAAGACCGCGCGCCCAGCCTACTACTCCCAACACCAACGAAACACCTAGGCAACCAGATATGCCGATACCCAACAAAGGGGTACACGCTCAAGAGGAGCCAACAAACCCTATGCCAAACAACATTGACGCTCGTCTACGCACCTTAGAAGAGGTTCTCATTGCGATAGGAAATGCACATGTGAACCAGGGCCAAGCAGCTGCGGTACCTCCACCCGAGGCCCGCATTAACTACTTAGCTATGGTGAACTCATATCACCCTCCGCGCTACGCTGGCGAAGAGGACCCGGCTAAACTCGAGGAATGATCCGAACATTCGATAAGTTACTAAACGCTGTGAGGTGCCCAGTTGGCGAGAAGGTGCACGTGGCATCATACTACCTCGAAGCTGAGGCGGACGAATGGTGGTGTGCCACGCAAGACAAGTTATCTGAGGACGAAGAACCCTACTCATGGGAGGAATTCATGGAACTGCTCAGGGATCGATTTTATCCCATGAGCACAAAGGCGGCGATGTACGAGGAGTTCCTCTCGTTGAAACAATGAGGACAAACGGTATAGGAATACTACGCCCGTTTCAAGGAGTTGGTGCGTTTCGCACCAAGGCTCGTGCCGACAGACATGGAAAAGGCACAAAAATTTGAAATGGGGTTGAACTTGACCATACGGGAAGTGATCACTGGGGTCCACTACCCGGACCTGCAAGCGGTTTATGATCGCGCGATAGCTGTCGCGAGGGTGCAACAGATGAAGAGGAAAGTGAGAGGAGAGCCCAGTCGGGCATCTCAGGGACAAGATAAGAGGAATAGGGATAACCGATCCGGTAACAATTCTGGGGGAGACAACTTCCGAGGAGGCCTGAACAGACCCCCTCCGAACAACAATGGGGGAAATGATGGGAGAATCTTTTTCCAAGGTAACCCGGTGCCACCATGCCCAAGATGTGGCAAGCCTCATTTGGCTAGAGGATGCCCCCAACAGGGCGCATGCTACCGGTGTGGTCGCAATGGCCACTGGGTGAACGAGTGCCGCACTCGAATGGAAAACATCACCAAGAGGGAAGACTTAGGCACGGGACCAGCGCAACCCCGCAATCAGGATGGGCGGAATGGAAACAACCAGGGGTACAGACCCCCTCAAAACCAGAACTTCAACCAAAATCAACGTCCTTCACAGAACCCAAATCAGCAACAGAATCAGAACCCGAACCGGGATCAACAAGGCAATCAGGAACGGCCAATGGTGCGATTGAATGTTATCAACCAGGAGGATGTGCCTGTGCAGGGTGACGTAATGGGAGGTACGTTCCATGTTTTAAGTACGCCCCTTAAAGTTCTGTTTGAGTCAGAAGCTAGTTGTTCAATAATATCATCAAGAGTTTTACTTGAACTAGATCTACCTAAGTGCGAGCTGATTAACTTAGGAATTCAACTACCATCCGGAGAAATAGTATCATGCTCTAAGCGCTATAACGGAATTCCGGTAGTTATAAAGAACGTAGATTTTTTCGCGAACTTGGTAGAATTCTATCTAAAGGATTTTAACCGTCATACTAGGGATGGATTGGTTAACCAAATATAAGGCCGTGATCGAATGCCAAAAGCAAAAGATCACGTTGTCAAAGAGCAAAGGGAGGAGAGTCATCTTTTACTCCCAGCCCCCTAAGAAGTCTAACAAGATAGTTAACGCCTTCAAATTATGTAGCTTAATGCATAAGGGTTACGCGTTGTACGCATGCTACATTCATAACCTTGAGGCCGAAGGAGTCAAGGTAGATAACATTCCGGTGGTAAGAGAATACCCGGATGTATTTCCTGAAGACATTCCCGGCATGCCGCCCGAGAGAGATCTTGAATTCACCATAGATCTCATTCCGGGAACGGAACCGGTCTCAAAAGCTCCTTACCGCATGGCGCCACTGGAAATGAAGGAGCTAAAGGAACAACTCGAGGAGTTGTTGGACAAGGGATACATAAGGCCGAGCACGTTTCCATGGAGAGCCCCGGTCTTATTCGTTAAGAAGAAGGACGGAGGTCTACGAATATGCATTGATTATAGAGGACTTAATCAAGTCACCGTCAAGAACAAGTACCCGTTGCCCAGGATCGAAGACTTATTCGACCAACTGAAAGGAGCTTCAGTATTCTCAAAGATCGACATGCGATCTGGATATCACCAGTTAAGCATCGCCGAAAAGGACATTCCAAAGACGGCGTTCAAAACTCGTTACGGACACTACGAGTTCACGGTGCTATCATTCGGGTTAACGAACGCCCCCGCGATGTTCATGAATCTCATGAACAACGTATTTCGAGAACTATTAGATCAATGCGTGGTGGTGTTCATAGATGACATATTGATCTACTCGAAAAGCGAAGAAGAACATTCCGAGCACTTACACAATGTGTTAGGGATCTTACGAGTAAATAAGTTGTATGGCAAGCTGTCCAAATGCGACTTCTGGTTAAGAGAAGTGGCATTTCTTGGGCATATAGTATCCGCCAACGGAGTGGCAGTAGACCTGGCAAAGATCTCGGCAGTGACCGAGTGGGTGCCACCGAAGAACCCAACAGAGATAAGAAGTTTTCTTGAATTGGCGGGGTACTACAGGCGATTTGTAAAGGATTTCTCGAAAATCGCACGCCCGTTGACCCAGCTGTTAAAGAAAGGGGTGAAAAATACGACTGGACCAGTGAGTGCGAGTCCGCATTCCAAGATTTGAAGAAACGACTTACCACAGCGCCAATATTGGCGTTACCATCAGAGGATGGAGACTTCGAGGTGTACAGCGACGCCTCGAAAGAGGGATTGAGATGCGTACTAATGCAAGATCAAAGGGTTATAGCATACGCATCGCGTCAACTAAAACCACACGAAGAAAACTTTCCGACGCACGACTTAGAACTAGCCGCAGTCGTGTTCGCCTTAAAGATATGGAGACATTATCTCTATAGGCGAAAGTGTCGGATGTTCACCGACCATAAGAGCTTTAAGTATATATTCACGCAAAAGGAGCTGAATTTGAGGCAAAGAAGATGGTTGGAACTAATCAAGGATTATGACCTGGAAATTGCTTATCACGAAGGAAAAGCCAACGTAGTAGCCGACGGCTTGAGTCGAAAGACTCAACACGTGGCGAATTCACTCATGATACCGGCCGAGCTATATAGAGACTTGGCGAAATTGAGTCTAGAGTTGGTGCATTCAGGCACAATAAATGAAGTCGTCAACGCGATGGTAATGGGACCTACCATATTCGAGGAAATACGACTCGCCCAACTGGGTGATGAAAAGTTGGAGGAAATTAGGAAGAGCATTGCCGAAGGAAAGGCAATAGATTTTAAAATTCATGAGGACGGAAGCATCCGCTTCAAGGGAAGGTGGTGTATACCACGAGGGTGCGTTGACCTGAAGCAAAGGGTGATGGAGGAAGGCCATAATACACTCTACTAAGTTCATCCCGGAGGCGACAAGCTATACAAGGACTTAAAGAAGAACTATTGGTGGCCGAACATGAAAAGAGAGGTAGCTGAATTTGTGGCAAGATGCCTCACCTGCCAGAAGATCAAGGCAGTACGTCAAAAACCCCTAGGGCTAATGCAACCATTGGAAATCCCGAGTTGGAAATGGGATAGCATTTCAATGGATATTGTGTCGGGGTTACCACGTTCACCGAAAGGGATGAATAAAATCTGGGTGATCGTGGATAGGTTGACAAAAGCTGTCATATTCATCCCAATGAAGGATACTTGGTCCATGGACCAATTGGCAAAGGCGTATGTCGACAATGTGGTACAGCGGCATGGAATACCACATGACATCATCTCGGACAGAGACAGTAGATTTGTCTCTCATTTCTGGACAAAGCTACAAGAAGCCCTCGGTACGAAAATAAAGATGAGTACCGTGTTCCACCCCATGACGGATGGACAAACAGAAAGAACGATCCAAACGTTAGAGGACATGCTAAGGGCATGTGTACTAGAGTTTAAGGGAAGTTGGGAAGATCATTTACCACTAATCAAATTTTCGTACAACAATAGTTACCATGCTAGCATAGGCATGGCACTTTTCGAGGCACTGTATGGACGCAAGTGTAGAAGCCCATTGAGCTGGGAAGAGAACAATATGACTATGGAAGTTGGACCGCAACTTGTTGAGGACATGGCTCAACAAATCAAACTAATCCAAGGAAAGATGAGAGCCGCTCAGGACCGGCAAAAGAGCTATGCTGATGTGAGACGGCATGACTTGGAATTTCAAATCGGGATAAGGTCATGCTGAAGGTATCACCGATGAAGGGGGTGATGCGCTTTGGCAAGCGAGGAAAATTGAGTCCACGATACATAGGACCGTATGAGATCCTAGAAAGAGTGGGAAACCTAGCATATCGGCTTGCATTGCCGCCACAATTCGCTCGTGTCCATGATGTGTTCCATGTCTCACAATTGAAAAAGTATGTACACGATCCGACCCATGTACTCCAACCGGAGGAGATTGAATTGGATGATGACTTGAGCTACGAGGAAATTCCGGTACGAATACTTGACGTGAAGGACAGAGTAACAAGAAACAAGACCGTGAGAATGGTCAAGGTTCTTTTGTCTAACCACGAAGCCGAGACTGCAATGTGGGAATTAGCGGCGGATATGAAGGGGCGTTACCCGACCCTTTTCCAAAATGATGCAACCACAGTTATGGGGACATAACTGTAGTCTTAAGAGGGGGAGGATGTAACGGCCCGAATATTTCCGGATATTTTTGTCCGAATATTTTGTATCCCAAATAAATAAATTCAAATTGTTTTGAACTACGTAATGACTTGATCCCTTCACGGGTTACGTAGGCAACTTGGAAATTTCAATTCTGGGTTCAGTCAAATAATAACAAATAACAACACACAATAACACCATTGCTTAATCAAACAATTCCCGAACTCGCGAGATGATAAAGAGCAACTTCGAGGACGAAGTTGATTCTTAAGGAGGGTAGACTGTAATACCCGTAATTTTTAAGGATATAAAGTAGAAATTAATCAAATAAGAAAAGAGGTTTTGTTTCCGAGAACCTGAAAAGTCGGAAATGCACATAAGTCAAAAGACGACGATTTAGAACCCGACGAACCCAAAACCGACGGACTTAAGATTTCAAACATGAAATCAATTTGAGTCGGAATAAATTTAGGATAGGAATCGTAAGCTGAGAATGAGCCGGAAAAATCGGAATTTGAAACTTTTGACAGTTTTCCTACACGAGTATTTTTTAAAATAGAAAAAATAGAATCCCGGTCTTGATTTTATTTAATGAAAATCAATTTAAGATTGCGGAATTGGGATTAGGGATATATGTATAGGTTGTCACGTTTTTATTACTCGTGTTGAGAAACTGTGGCCCGAAAGCGCACGGTGTCAAAAATTACAATAATTTGTAGGTAAGTCCGGATCGTTCACTGGAGGATGTGCGATGGAAGCAGGTCCCACGCCATTTTATAAGATTTTCAACTCGGTTACTCGAATCAGTTTGAGAGGTTGTCTAACAACTACTTTACTGAATTTAAACTAGTTAAGAAAGCAATTGAAGTTATACTACAAAGCATGTAAAATTCTAATTCTAGGAAGCAGATAAGGTTAAACTAGAAAGCAATTAAAATTTAAGTCTAGAAAGCAGATAATTCTACCCTATTGAAGCAATGAAATTATTTTAAGAAAAGCTTTGAATCTGAACTATGTTGTTTATGAAGCTGATTCAAATTGATGACAGAATGGACAGGGAGAATAGAATAAAGATTGGACAAGATTTAGATAAGACATAATTAAACTTCCATTTTTATGCAGAGATCATTGGTTGGAATAATTCTGTCAGATAGCTAGCTCTCATGCTCTCAGTACTATGTTCCCTTTAACAGATAGGTACTTACAGTATGAGTTTACATGTTCTTAAGACCACAATTTCTAAGATACCACAGATTCGTAACTGCCCCGGCCAGGGTATGTTATTTCATCTGTGGTGGACAAGCAACACCCGACAAATGATTAGTTGAAGTGCCGAGTACTGCTACCATTCCCCCATGTCACACCCAAAGTCTACAAATAAGCCTGAACTATCCCTTAACTCTCAGTCCTAGTAGCAGTTGGAAGATCTAGTGACGCATTCGAGTGACCTCTACGAAAGCATTTAAAAGAAGGCAGTAAAGAAACCATTTTAAAATCCTATCACTCGGAAGTTTCAAAAGCTTCGTACTGGTAGTAAAAGAAAGCCCCCAATCAGGATGACTGGGTGTGGATCAAGAATTCCCGGATATCGATGAACCGCTCGCAGTGTTCACTTCCTTCCGGGTGGTTATGAGATACAAACTAATGAAACGAACTAATAGATTAGTTCGTTCCGGATGCATTCACTCAGGACTCAAAAATAGGCTCTGGCAGAAGAGGATAGCAGTTTAAAGAATACTCAACCCTACCTTAGAAAATAACCAAGGCCTATGTATTGTTCCTCTAGAATTATCTAACACACTGTATTTGAATCCAAGTGGATTCCATCTCGGTGTGATAGTTAAGACTAAATTCCCAACACATAGCAATTTTGGAAAATAATAGATTTGAAAACCATTCCCTAAACAGGTACTAGACTCTCAATAAGAACATAGACCCTTTCAGTCCAGAAGAGACCTAATCGCAACAATGAAATTTATAGTAAGAGGAAAATCCGTCGGGAAGACTTTATAGGCACAGCCCTATCTAAGTAAAAGCTATTGCTGACTCTGCTTCAATTTCCCCAAAATTTACCCCTGGTAGAATGTGAACTAGTCATAACTGACGAATTTATCCCTTACTTAGATCCGGATTTTATAAATGAGTTTTTGTTGGAAATTTATTATGCAGTATCATTTAAATCTAGACTTCTACTGTCCAAGGGAAGGATCCCAAAATATTATGAACCACAGTAATTACATAATAATATCATGCATACAGATATATGGAAGTGAAATCAATTAACCCAAAATATAAAAGTGGGTTTAGTCAGAATGTGAAACACAGAATGTAGTGGCCGGGGGGCCAATAGAGGTGGCAGAATAATCAGGTGGATTGCAAACATCTGCTGTCCAATTTCCCAATTACTCAGATGGAGCGAATTTAGATAGTGGAAACCCTATAATGGCAGTGTCGCTACCAGTTGGACCCCTACTGTCTGCGAATTCAGATAAAAACCTACATGCTTCCTCTCTGCAGTATTCATCAGCTAATATTGACAGATATCAACCAACTTATACTACAGATTGGAATTTGGGTTTGGAAATTAAGGTGAAGAAAATAAAAACTGTATTTGGATAGTAACTAACTGAGTGGCTACTTCATTTCCCGGTAAAAGGACCGTTCGCCTGGCCTCGTTAATTATTATCCAAACCACGCAAAATAACAAACAGTAATTAATATTCAGACTACGGGCTACTTCATTTCCCGGTAAAAGGACCGTTCGCCGGCATTATTTTGTAATATCTTTTACTATTCATTCATACACCACGAAAAAGACAAAATGCGAAACAAATAAGATAAAAGAGGATGTCTTGTACGAGATACATTGGTTTCTCATACAAGATTATAGAATTAATCCATAATTAATGACTTAAATAACCCTTCACACCGTAATTAATTACAGTCCGGATTATCTGCTTAAGGCATTAAGGCTTTGTTTATAGAAAAATATTTTAATGAGAATTGAAAAAATCCTTTAATCATGGTAATTATTGATCTTAATTATTGCTAATCATGATCTTTAATTAATGACTTAAGGGTTCAATTATTTAAGTGAGAGAATGGAGAGTGAAAATTTCGGCAGCATAACGCCTTATATTTCAAACTGGGGTATTACGTCTTAACCCGTGGGGTTAAGACGTGAGTGATGCAATATTAATGGAGGATTAGGAATCAGAATTTTTGGAATTTAAAAAGATAGGAATCCTGTCTTGATACCATAATTTGTGTCGCTAGCCGAAGCTAGCGACATGGGTATCTCGACAGGATAAATTTTTGAAATTTTTGGTAGGCTGGGCCTTGTGTCGCTAGACAGGAAGTGTGTCACGAGACATGGTCCCGCGACAG
Source organism: Hygrophila difformis (assembly GCA_030278955.1). Classification (NCBI taxonomy): domain Eukaryota; kingdom Viridiplantae; phylum Streptophyta; class Magnoliopsida; order Lamiales; family Acanthaceae; genus Hygrophila; species Hygrophila difformis. The sequence continues at coordinate 39,669,469 of JAOANR010000003.1, read as the reverse complement.
GAGTCTGGCGCCACAAGGCTTTGCTGAAAAATTTCTATTTGGGTCCCAGTCGCGAGACTCAAGAATTGTGTCGCGGGAATTTGGAAGATGTTGCCCCTATAATGATAAGAAGTAATAAATCCAGTTTTAAAATTTTCAGATGGATTATTCAAAGTGAAAATCAACATCCTCACATTTAGAGCTTTGTTCTAAATGTGAGGTTATCGAATTTTCAACTTGAATTTTATTGTAAAGCGAGGATAAGTTTTTTTTTTTTAATAACGGTCCACTTGAAGAGGAGAAACTGCTTTTTTATTACATCAGGTTTGTGTTCCTTTGGGAACAAAACCAAGTTGGTCAACTACCAACCATTTGTTTTTTATAAAAATGCCTTTTGGAAAGTGATGTGCATCAATTGGTTGCCTGTACTAGGTTTCCAAAAATGGACAAGCACAACCCCTTCCAATTTGAGTAGGCCAAGACAAACATGCCTTTCTTGAAACATCAAATTTAATGCCCCTTGCATCTACTTGCTAAGAGCTTTAGGCAGCAAAAAATAAACACCATGCCTACTAAGATTAATTACTAAAAGAAACTGATAACACACAAGCACTCAAAAATGCTCATGAGTTCATCAGTTCAAGTTTCAAGTTTCAAGAAGTTGGAATCTGAAGAAAAGATTTTTGCACTTTACAGAGTAAAACAAAAAGGAATGCTGAAAATCTTTGAGACCCACCATAATTTAACAAAAAGGGTTTCAAAAACATCAACAGTGGTGGTTTTAAAACCCCTGCAAACCCGAACTGTTCTTCCTCATGGATCTCTTAGATATAGAAAATCAAACACCCAGCAAGATCTAGACATTCCTATTTCGAGATGGTAACAAAAATCCAAACACCCACCTCTAGTCATGCTCGGTTAACCTAGAAATCCCTAAAAAGAAAGCACTCCCTTCTCCCAAAACTGAACTCAACCAAGACCCAGGTGGGGAAACAATAAGCAACACAAAGCAACTTTTGAACTATAAACAAGCTATTTAAACTATATACAAGCTATTTACAGGCACAGAACACGAAATGTCCTCCTACGATTTTCGAGCAGGGGGGGTAGCTCAAAAACGGAGGGTGAAGGGAAACTTCTTACTCTGGACTCCCTCTTCTGGGTGAAGGTGGCATCGGTCCCAGATTCGGGAAGAGATGGAAAAATCTGGCCATGGTTTCCCCTTGGATTTGGGTGGGTATGTGCGAAGAACACAGTGGTGTTCGTTCGGGAATGAGGGTTTAGCTCTAGAGTGTTGAGAAAAAGAATTTCTGAATGCTGGAAAAGTGGAGAGGAGGGAAGAAGAGTGGGGGTATAAATACTGGTGCACCCAGTCACGGAACCCAGCCCCATGTCGCGGGACAGGTTTTCACGACTGGGCCTAGCGCCATTAGATGGGGCGCTAAACTGGAAGCCAGTCGCGAGCACATGCCTCGCGACTGGGGAGGTAGGTGGGCCAAGTGATAGTGTGTCGCGGAACTGGTCCCTGGCGCTAGACTTGGTCTCGCGACATGGGATCGTTCCGCGACAGGATGAATCAAAGAAAGGGGTTTGGGGACCGTGTCGCTATCCACATCCCAATCGCGAGAGAAGGTTCCGCGACTGGGAGTGGTTTCGCGACAGAATAAAAGATGGGAGAGGGTAAAGGGACCAGTCGCTAGACCTGGTTCCTGTCGTGAGGTGTGGCCTCGCGACTGGTGTCCAGTTCCGCGACTAGGTTTTTGAATTTTCTAATTTTGATGGACTGGGCCAGAGAGTGATGTTGGGCCTGAGTCCATTTTATTTGAGTTTGATCTGAATAAATTCAGTCCAAATGAATTCAAAACACTGGGCTGGATAATTTAAATAATCCACTTGCATAAAATAGGTTGGATCAATTCCATTTATTTGTAAAATTTATTTCGGACTTTAGATTGCTTTAATTTTCAGAATTATTTTCTTAAATTTATGGAATTAATCCAACCGGGAACCTGGTTTTCTGCGCTATTTTTCTGCTCCTTCTTTTTGGTGGTTCCGAAATTCCTGCAAGACAGATAAAATGAATGCATCAGATTTTCCCCAAATATCAACATCCTCACATTTAGAGTCTTAGTACTCTAAATGTTTAATTGATTTTTTGGGTACTCTTCTACTTTACAATGGTATAAATGTTATATTTTTTTTAATGAGGATAAGCCGGGTCTGCCACTGTTTGGCTCTCTTTTTCCGGATCGAACTGTCCGATGTATTCTTTAAGTCGTTGCCCATTCACCACTATGTTGCCCTTGTCAGTTCGGATCCTGACGGCTCCATTTTCAAGCACCTCGATCACTTTATGGGGCCCTTCCCATCTGGATTTAAGCTTTCCGGGGAACAGATTTAACCTGGAATTGAACAACAGTACATTTTGGCCAACATAAAAGTGCTTAGGCTTAATCCGGCGATCATGTAACTTCTGGGTCCGCTCTTTATAAATCCGAGAGCTCTCGTAGGCTTGCGCTCGTATTTCCTAAATTTCATTGAGGTCCAACTTGCGTTTGCTTTGAGCGACTTTCGGATCGAAGTTAAGCGTTTTAACGGCCGAGTAAGCTTTATGCTCTAACTCTACAGGCAAATGATAGGCTTTTCCGAAGACAAGTCTGTAAGGAGACATCCCAATGGGAGTCTTGTATGCAGTACAATATGCCCATAGAGCATCATTGAGCTTACGTGCCCAGTCCTTTTGGGTTATCCCTACCGTGGCTTCGAGTATATGTTTGATCTCGCGATTTGATACTTCGACTTGACCACTGGTTTGGGGATGATAAGGCGTGCCTATCTTATGGAGGATACCAGTTTTTATCATAAGGTTCTCAAAGGATTTATTAACAAAATGTGTTCCTCCATCAGATATTATCACCCTAGGTATGCCAAATCGATTAAAACTGTTGTTCTTGAGGAACTTTATGACTTGGCTACCATCATTGGTTGGTAATGCGACCGCCTCGACCCACTTGGACACGTAATCGACAGCTACCAAGATGTAGTAGTTTCCACCAGATGGTGGGAACGGTCCCATGAAGTCGATGCCCCATACATCAAAGATCTCAAGTGCGAGAATCCCTTTATGAGGCATCTCATCCCTCTTGGAGATGTTTCCTAATCTTTGGCATCTTTCGCAGGCTTTTGCAAACAACTTGCAGTCCTCATAAATAGTAGGCCAAAAGAATCCACACTCAAGTACCTTGTGGGCTGTTCGAGTGGGACCATGATGACCTCCGTATTCAGATTCGTGGCATTTCTTGGTGATTTGGTAGGCCACGGCTTCAGTAACACATCGCCTGATTATCGAATCAGCGCAATGTTTGAATAAGAAGGGATCTTCCCAAAAGTAGTTCACTATTTCTTTGAAGAATTTTGCCCTTTTGTATTTTTGCTGGAATGGTGGAGTTATTCCACATGCTAAAAAGTTAATGATGTCGGAAAACCATGGACACGCCTGATCGAGCAAATGCAACGCAAACAGTTGTTCATCTGGAAAATCCTTATTGACGGCTTTATCATTTTTATCATTTTCTAATCGAGATAAATGGTCAGCAGCACCATTATCTCGGCCTCGCCTATCTTTTATTACGATGTCAAATTCCTGCAACAGAATTACCCACCTGATTAATCGAGGTTTGGCATCTTGTTTGCTAAACAAGTATCTCAGTGCAGAGTGATCTGTGTACACTATGGTTTTCGTACCAATAAGGTACTGTCTGAATTTCTCAAACGCGAAAACCACAGCGTACATTTCTTTTTCCGTGGTGGTGTAGTTGATTTGAGCTTCATTCAGGGCATGACTTGCGTAATGAATTACGCAGTGTTTCCCTTCCTTATGTTGCCCAAGTACTGCACCCACGGATAAATCACTTGCATCGAACATTACCTCGAAGGGTATTGACCAATCGGGTGGTTGTACTATTGGGGCAGAAATCAACATCTTTTTGAGTGTGTCAAAAGCTTGGACACACGCTTCATTTATTAAAAAGGAATTTTCTTTACAAAGCAAATTAGTGAGCGGCTTGGCAATTTTAGAGATATCCTTAATGAATCTCTGGTAAAAACCGGCATGCCCTAAGAAGCTCCTAACTGCTTTAATAGAATTAGGAAGAAGGAGATTGGAGATGACTGAAACTTTGGCTGGATCGACTTCAATGCCTGCTTGTGAAATGCGATGACCTGACACTATGCCCTCAGTGACCATAAAATGGCACTTTTCCCAGTTTAAAACCAAGTTAGTGTCCTCACATCTCTTTAGAATTTTAGCAAGATTGGTCAGACATTCTTCAAACGTATCTCCATATACAGAGAAGTCATCCATGAAAACTTCAATGCACTTTTCGATAAATTCGGAAAATATAGACATCATGCAACGTTGAAAAGTGGCAGGTTAGACAAACCAAAAGGCATGCGCCTATAGGCAAAAGTGCCATGGGGGCATGTAAAAGTTGTATTATCGTGATCCTCACTGGCGATCACTATTTGATTATAACCTGAATAACCGTCTAAAAAGCAATAAAATTCCCTTCCCGCCAACCGTTCCAACATTTGATCGATAAAAGGTAAGGGGAAATGGTCCTTGCGAGTGGCCTCGTTCAACTTCCGGTAGTCTATGCAGACCCTCCATCCGGTGACCGGCCGTGTGGCAACTTCCTCCCCTTGTTCATTCTTGGTTATGCACATCCCACCCCGCTTGGGAACAACCTGCACAGGACTGACCCATTTGCTGTCAGAAATTGGGTATATAATACCGGCATCTAACAGCTTGATCACTTCCTTTCTTACCACTTCTTGCATGGGTGGGTTCAATCTTCGTTGGGGCTAGCGTGAAGGCTTGAAATTCTCTTCCATTAAAATCCTGTGCATACAAACAGAAGGGCTTTGTAACACCCCGGTTTTTGGTCACCCAGGTCGGGGTGTCACCGCCACATCCCCCTAGTAAGACACGGTTTCTACGAGCTTACTAAAGAGATGCAAGGCTAGGTATTGCAGTATTTAAAAGTATTTAAATCATTCAAGATAGCCCATACAATATAATTGAAAAATAATAATAGTATAGCGCAGCGGAAATAATTGTTTTAGTATAGTATTGCAGCGGAAAATTTAAATAGGGCCGACATGGCCTAATCACGGGTTAAACAGGCCCGTTCATGCAAGATCTAGTCTAATACAAAAAAATTCCAACTAATATATCATCCCAAGCTTCCCGTGTATGCATATGACGATGCATAGTTCTCAACTCTGGAAGAAAAAGAAAAAGAAAATATGGTTTTGGTCAGCACTACGTGCTGAGTAAGTTAACACATACATAGCTATGGGGTTTCAAAGCCATTATTTAATATTTAAAGAAAACATGTGCACAACACCACATAATTTAACTTATTTATCTAACAATAATTAAATGGCATAATTTAAAGGATAGAGATTTCATAAGATCATAAATATAATTTGCAAAGCAATATAATTATATGACATAATTTAAAAGCATAATCCAAAAGGAACAATTTTCGAGTCTCCTAGTTTCATATCTCATGTCTCATGTTTCAAATTTTTATCTCAGTTTCCATTCGACAAGCTTTATATTTCAAGTGCCTTTCGGCAAGCAGTATATTTCAATTGCCTTCGGCAAGCAGTATATTTCAATTGCCTTTCGGCAAGCAGGATATTTCAATTGCCTTTCGGCAAGCAGGATATTTCAATTGCCTTTCGGCAAGCAAGGTATTTCAATTGCCTTTCGGCAAGCAAGATATTTCAATTGCCTTTCGGCAAGCAGGATATTTCAATTGCCTTTCGGCAAGCATCGTATTTCATGCGTATTTTATTTCAAAGGAATTCCCAATCATTTAAACCTTAAAGGCTAATTTCTCAAGTTTAGTAAGTTTCTCAAAATATACTATTTCAGGACGCTATCCGCTCCGATATCATTCAAAATCTTTTTCAACAAGATTTTTCAAGATTTGACTCGGTCAACCATCATTAACTCTTAAATTCGTCTAAATTCAGATTTAATTCCAAAAATTCCGAAATTTCACTACTGACTCAGAAACATCGAGACGAACAACTTTCGTGTTTTAACTTTTTCAATCTGAGATACCCAAATATGTCAAAAACGTCAATTTTCGCATAAGAACAAATCTGTCCGAATTTTATATGTCACAGTTTAAAGATTTCAAATTCTACCATAGCAAATCAACTCCAAATTTAATGAAATTTTACAGAGACCATCGTAAGACGTTTATCTACAACTTTCATGTTCGGCAAAAGATCTAAATCAGCCTAGAACCCTAGTCAAAAACGTCATCAATTTCTGACCTAAGTTTCGTCAAGAATTTCAAGATCCACATCCTAGCAGTTCGGTTTCGGGTGGATTTCATACATCAAATCATCACGAAAAATTCTGAAATTTTACGGAGGTGTTCTTAACATATAGATCTACAACTCTTATGTTCAACGCCAAGCCTAGATCGGTCTAGATCTAAGGTAGAAATCACCAACAAGTTCGAATAAAGAATCTATCATCGTTTCAAGATCTAAACCACAGGCAGGTCTGTTCGTGGTCGTTTTCGGATATCAAAACGCGATGAAAAATTATGAAAATTTTACAGTAGATAGATCTACGTCTTAGGAACGTTTTTCATGTTTTAAGTTTCTCCGTTTGAATTCGTTTTAAGGTTCGGAAAAATTCATCAAATCTGTTGCGTCGGTAGAAAGTATAAATTGACAGATTTTCGATTTCTTGTTAATCTTTTAGTTTTGATTGTTTTAATTCATCCCAAAACCATGTAAGAGTTAACTTACAGAGTTTGTGAACATCCGGGATCGTCTATTCGAAGGCGTGGCTTCCAGTCCACCGTTTCTCCTCTCCGTTCGTCGGGTTCTACGATCTAGATCCAATACGAGGTGTAGAAGAGAAAAGAAGAAGATTAGGATTCGTTTTCGAATCGTATATGGAACAAAGATTGGATCGAGACTTACCACGACTATGGAGGTCTGTAGAAATTTCGTCCAACAGGTCTCGCCTTTGGTTTCGTGCCTCCGACGACTCCGGATTTAGGGTTTCGAATGTGTAGAAAGTTGTAGGGTTTCGTAAAGGTATTCGGAGCTCCTAGAAGGTCTTATTTATAGATATCTAAGACCTAGGGCGTCTAAAATCTGAACCCAAGGGTCTTGGGTTGAGAGATGTTCAACCGAAAGTCGAAAAATCCGCGTTCGGGCGAGGGAATCGCGGAACGGCCGCAACTGCCCTGCCGGCGCGCCCTTGGCGCGGTCTTCTCCTTTGGAGCGCGCGGCGACCGCTGCCATCCTGGCCTGGACTTCGGTCTGGGCCGGGTCGCGCGATCCGACGGGCGTTTCCTCCTTTCTTTCGGACTTCTATCTCTCTATGTTCCCGGATTCGAATTTCCGGGGTATCTTCGGGCTCCAATTTCCTATCTTAATTTTATTCGGACCTAAATTTATGTTTGGACTCGGGTTATTGAGTCCATCGATGTTGGGTTTCCGTGTAACCATTTATTCGATTAAATTATCTTCGGCTTCCCGGGTTCTCGAAATCTTGATTCCTTTTTAATTGAAATTCCATTTCTCATCTTCTATGATTCTTTATTCATTTATCATGTTTATTATATTTATTTATTTATTTTATTTATTTATTTTATGTTGCAAAATTCTCGTGTATTACAGGCTTATTCCTTTGATGTCAGAAATGGTCCAACCGATTGCACGCACATGTTTTTTAAGCACCCCCACCAGAGCATTTCTTGATCTTGTGTTAGCTTAGCTGACACAATTACCGGTAACATTTTATGTTCAGCGAGAAACGCATACTTAAGATGGTCCAGTAGCACTTTTAGTTCAAGCTCTGGTGGGCATTCCACCAAAGGAAGTAATTTGCGAGAATTAGTGGGGGGAAATTCAGATTTACCTTTCGGATCCTGCATCAGTATAGGATCCGCCTCCTCTTGGTTGGCGTCGACGTGGAACTCGGTGCCGTCAAATTCCTCCAAATCCCCAGTTTCAGGATCGGCGAAATGGACGGCGCTGCAGTCTTCGTGCTCCTCGCCAGCAGGCTTCAGTATCTGCTTTGAATAGTCATCATCCATCATCATTACAATCCCATCGTTAGAGTCTAGCTCTCCCTCTCTCCTACAATCTATTACATCAAGTGTGGAACAAGTTCCCTCATGCGGAAACCTCTGCAGCTTGCCCATGTTGAAATTCAGCTCTTCTTCTCCAAACGGAGCTTGATTTGATTTGAACGTGCATCTATCAGTGCACCACCCGTTGAAAGGAATGGGCGGCCTAGGATCAGTGGCATCTCATAATCTTCTTCTATGTCGAGAATGATGAAGTCGACCGGAAAGAGTATTCCTCCTGTCTTGACGATCACGTCCTTCAGTATCCCGACGGGATGAGTGATTGACCGGTCTGCCAGTTGTAATTTCATTGTAACCGGCTCAATCACTCCCAAGTGAAGACGTTTTGCCATGGCGAGTGGCATAACGTTGATGCTCGACCTCAAGTCGCATAGTCCCTTTCCGACATTTGTCTTTCCGATATGGACTGGCAGTGTGATACAGCCTGGGTCCTCCTTCTTCTCAGGTAGCACTCTTTGGATTATGGCACTGCAGCTGCTGTTTACAATCACCACTTCATCCTGGTCGAATTTCATTTTCCCTGAAATCATTTCTTTAAGAAATTTAGCATAGACGGGCATTTCTGAAATCATTTCAACCAAGGGAATAGTGATCTCAACAGCTTTCAATCTTTCCAGAAATTTCTTGAATTTAAGATCTTGTTCCTTATTTTTAAGACGCGCAGGGTATGGCACCCTTGGCATATACTTACTATCATCTAAATGTTTTTGTGGTGAAGGGTCAGAAATTTTACCTTCACCTTTACCAGTTTTTCCCCTGAGTTCTGCTGTCTCAGTTTCTTTTTCTTTTTCTCCTTCCTCCTCTGTTCCTTGATTTTCCTCAAAAATTTCCTTGTCAGACTCCACCCCTTGCGCTTCTTTGATCTGTGGCCCTGCCAGAACCTTGCCTGATTTCAACGTGATAGCCTTACACTGGGGGTTCTTTTCCGAACTGCTTGGTAAAGTCCCCTGATCTCTTTTCTGAAGTTCTTTGGCCATCTGGGTTACCTGGGTTTCCACATTCCTAATGGAAGCCTGCAACTGTGTGTTTATCTCTTTCTGGCTTGAGATGAATTCAGTCATGATGTTCTCATGCCTAGAAGGTGGCTTCTGCTGAGGTGGATTCCACTGGTTCTGGGCTTGGTTTTGGTTAGGGGCAAATTGATTTTGTGGCTGCTGAAAGTTTTGAAAATTTTGGTTCTGGGGTGGCCTAGCTAGAATCTGGGGTTGAAATTTCGGGTTGAAATGCTGGGGCCTGGGTTGGTTAAACTGTTGAGGCTGGGTTAACATGTGTGAATTCAAGGCATTGTTGTTGGAATATGAAAGGTTAAGGTGCCGGTTTTGGAATCCACCTGCATAGTTGCAGCTCTCATTCGTCACTTGTTGACAAGCTTCAGTAGGATGTGGACCCTGGCATGATCCACAAACAGATTCAGCAATTTGGGAAGAACTTCCAGATTCTTGATTTAAGGCCAACACGGCCACTTGATCTTTCAACTTGTCTAGTTCAGATTTGCCTGCTGTACCTACAACACATAAACCATGAGGGGGAGGGGAATCAACATCATCAGTTAAGACAGATCTGTTTACACTCATTGTTTCAATCTTGCCCCAGGCCTGATCCATTGGCATGTGGAGCAAATGTTGACCACCAGTAGCATCAAGCATGTACTTCCAGGATGGGGTCAAACCGCTGTAGAACTTCCTCAGTTGTTCCCACTCATGGAAACCATGTTGGGGACATTTTCTTAACAGGTTGAAGAACCGCTCCTTGGCGTCATATAGGGACTCGTCTGGCTTCATTTTGTACTCTGCAATTTCGGATCGGCATTCATCCACCTTGGATTCCGGGAAGTATTTTGCCAAAAAGTTTCTGATCACTTCTTCCCATGTGGACTTCTGATTAACTAGCAGCGATTTGTACCATGTCCGGGCTCCACTAGACAAAGAGAAAGGGAACAATCTCAAACGAATAGTGTTAGGAGATACATTATGATTCTTGATGGTGTCACATAGTTCCAAGAAGGTCTGCAGATGGTCATGCGGGTCTTCATGACTTGCCCCCGCAAACTGATTACTCTGAACAAGATTGATGAGTGCTGGCTTTAATTCGAAATTCCTGGCCAAGAATGGGGCTTGTCCAGGAATGTTCAAATATGGCTCTAGAATGGGTTGCATATAGTCAGCAGCTGCTGCTTGTTGATTGTTCCCTGGCCCTCCTTGATAGTGCTGTGGGTAGTAGTTCTGCTGTGGGTAATAATTCTTGGGGTCATTGAAATCATTTGGGTTGGGAGGATTCTGATGCTGATTGAATTGAGGGTTATGAAACTGAGGGTTCTGGAAGTGTCGGTTGTTAGGATTATTCTGGTTTAGTGGTTCATTGAATTGGTTTTGGGGAGGTGGTGGGTTGAGATTTTGATTGCCGATGTTGGGTAGATTCCCCTCATCTTGAATTTCATTCAGTGGAGGGTCATCTGTCTCATCGCCATCTCCATCTCGGTTCTCATGTACTGGTGGTGGGTTATTGTCAATGATGACAGGGTTATCAGGAATGATGGGTGGATTGTTGCCTGGTAACTGTGCCATGTCCGAAACACCGCTGCTCGTACTGGAAGAAGATTGTCTTACACGTTCCCTCCTTTCCTGCTCTTTCCTCTGCTTGGTGAGGGCTCTGATTCGTCTCGCTTCCCTTTCTATTTCGAGGTTGAGTGGAAGTTCAGGTGGTGTTTCCCTTCTCCATTGCATGTACAGCTTCGTTCAATGAGGGCAGTACCTGCAACCATCCCCATGTTAGAACTGATGTAGAAGTATTATTTCTCCGGAACCAACATCCTCACATTTGGAGCTTTACTGCTCTAATTGTGTGATTGATTTTTGAGACTGGGATATTTTTGTTTTGATTTGAGTATGTACACTAGCTACGAGTAAATCAGGAGTTTAATTCTCTTATAAAATGGCGCTGCATCCTCCCCGGCAATGGCGCCATGAAACTTTTGACAGTTTTCCTACACAAGTATTTTTTAAAATAGAAAAAATAGAATCCCGGTCTTGATTTTATTTAATGAAAATCAATTTATGATTGCGGAATTGGAATTAGGGATATATGTATAGGTTGTCACGTTTTTATTACTCGTGTTGAGAAACTGTGGCCCGAAAGCACACGGTGTCAAAAATTGCAATAATTTGTAGGTAAGTCCGGATCGTTCACTGGAGGATGTGCGACGGAAGCAAGTCCCACGCCATTTTATAAGATTTTCAACTCGGTTACTCGAATCAGTTTGAGAGGTTGTCTAACAACTACTTTACTGAATTTAAACTAGTTAAGAAAGCAATTGAAGTTATACTACAAAGCATGTAAAATTCTAATTCTAGGAAGCAGATAAGGTTAAACTAGAAAGCAATTAAAATTTAAGTCTAGAAAGCAGATAATTCTACCCTATTGAAGCAATGAAATTATTCTAAGAAAAGCTGTGAATCTGAACTATGCTGTTTATGAAGCTGATTCAAATTGATGACAGAGAAAAGAATAAAGATTGGACAAGATTTAGATAAGACATAATTAAACTTCCATTTTTATGCACAGATCATTGGTTGGAATAATTCTGTCAGATAGCTAGCTCTCATGCTCTCAGTACTATGTTCCCTTTAACAGACAGGTACTTACAGTATGAGTTTACATGTTCTTAAGACCACAATTTCTAAGATACCACAGATTCGTAACTGCCCCGGCCAGGGTATGTTATTTCATCTGTGGTGGACAAGCAACACCCGACAAATCATTAGTTGAAGTGCCGAGTACTGCTACCATTCCCCCATGTCACACACAAAGTCTACAAATAAGCCTGAACTATCCCTTAACTCTCAGTCCTAGTAGCAGTTGGAAGATCTAGTGACGCATCCGAGTGACATCTACGAAAGCATTTAAAAGAAGGCAGTAAAGAAAGCATTTTAAAATCCTATCACTCGGAAGTTTCAAAAGCTTCGTACTGGTAGTAAAAGAAAGCCCCAATCAGGATGACTGGGTGTGGATCAAGAATTCTTATCGATGAACCGCTCGTAGTGTTCACTTCCTTCCGGGTGGTTATGAGATACAAACTAATGAAACGAACTTAGTTCCTTCCCCCAATGCGTGCAGTAATTATAAAAAAGACATCATGAATTGAAAAGATTATTTTAAATATATATATATGTATATATATATATATATATTATTTGCTCAAAGTCCCTTCCCCCAATGCGTGCAATGCTCATGATTACTCACTTCCGGGTCCTGAAAGAAGGAAAGAATAACACACGCACAACTCAGTATAAACTGGTAAGTTAACCACAGTTCCATAAAGACAACACAAAGAAATGACACAACTGCAATAATAACATATTTAATATGAATACAAATTAGTTCGTTTCGGATGCATTCACTCAGGACTCAAAAATAGGCTCTGGCAAAAGAGGATAGCAGTTGAAAGAATACTCAACCCTACCTTAGAAAATAACCAAGGCCTATGTATTGTTCCTCTAAAATTATCTAACACACTGCATTTGAATCCAAGTGGATTCCATCTCGGTGTGATAGTTAAGACTAAATTCCCAACACATAGCAATTTTGGAAAATAATAGATTTGAAAACCATTCCCTAAACAGGTACTAGACTCTCAATAAGAACACAGACCCTTTCAGTCCAGAAGAGACCTAATCGCTGACTCTGCTTCTATTTCCCCAAAATTTACCCCTGGTAGAATGTGAACTAGTCATAACTGACGAATTTATCCCTTACTTAGATCCGGATTTTATAAATGAGTTTTTGTTGGAAATTTATTATGCAGTATCTATTTAAATCTAGACTTCTACTGTCCAAGGGAAGGATCCCAAAATATTATGACCACAGTAATTAAATAATAATATCATGCATACAGATATATGGAAGTGTAAAATCAATTAACCCAAAATATAAAAGTGGGTTTAGTCAGAATGTGAAACACAGAATGAAGTGGCCGGGGGGCCAATAGAGGTGGCAGAATAATCAGGTGGATTGCAAACATCTGCTGTACAATTTCCCAATTACTCGGATGGAGCGAATTTAGATAGTGGAAACCCTATAATGGCAGTGTCGCTACCAGTTGGACCCCTAGTGTCTGCGAATTCAGATAAAAACCTACATGCTTCCTCTCTGCAGTATTCATCAGCTAATATTGACAGATATCAACCAACTTATACTACAGATAGGAATTTGGGTTTGGAAATTAAGTTGAAGAAAATAAAAACTGTATTTGGATAGTAACTAACTGAGTGGCTACTTCATTTCCCGGTAAAAGGACCGTTCGCCTGGCCTCGTTAATTATTATCCAAACCATGCAAAATAACAAACAGTAATTAATATTCAGACTACGGGCTACTTCATTTCCCGGTGAAAGGACCGTTCGCCGACATTATTCTGTAATATCTTTTACTATTCATTCATACACCACGAAAAAGACAAAATGCGAAACAAATAAGATAAAAGAGGATGTCTTGTACGAGAGACATTGGTTTCTCATACAAGATTATGGAATTAATACATAATTAATGACTTAAATAATCCTTCACACCGTAATTAATTACAGTCCGGATTATCTGCTTAAGGCATTAAGGCTTTGTTTATAGAAAAATATTTTAATGAGAATTGAACAAAAATCCTTTAATCATGGTAATTATTGATCTTAATTATTGCTAATCATGATCTTTAATTAATGACTTAAGGGTTCAATTATTTAAGTGAGAGAATGGAGAGTGAAAATTTCGGCAGCATAACGCCTTATATTGCAAACTGGGGTATTACGTCTTAACCCGTGGGTTTAAGATGTGAGTGATGCAATATTAATGGAGGATTAGGAATCATAATTTTTGGAATTTAAAAAGATAGGAATCCTGTCTTGATACCATAATTTGTGTCGCTAGCCGAAGCTAGCGACATGGGTATCTCGACAGGATAAATTTTTGAAATTTTTGGTAGGCTGGGCCTTGTGTCGCTAGACAGGAATTGTGTCGTGAGACATGGTCCCGCGACAGGAGTCTGGCACCACAAGGCTTTGCTGAAAAATTTCTATTTGGGTCCCAGTCGCGAGACTCAAGAATTGTGTCGCGGGACGTGGTCTCGCGACAGAGTAGTTTAGCGACTGGGTTTTTCAAAAATGTTGCAAGGGCATAATTTCCTGTCTCGAAGTAAAAGTGTGTCGCGAACCGTGGGTCTGCGACAGGGGTTTCTCGACAGAGCCATTCAGAGAAAAACACGAGTTTTTGGTCCTTAGTCGCTAAGCAAATATGGTGTCACGAATCGTGGGTTCGCGACAGGAGTGCCTCACGACTGAGGGTTTTAAAAATATTAAGACAAGTGTCCATAGGTATCCATGTCGCGGAACAGCCTTCCTGTCGCTAGACGTGGTCTCACGACAGGAAGAGGTTGGCGACATGGGTGGTTCAGGACACAAGTCAGAAAAAGCAAAGGGGAACAGTAGCATGCAAACAGCGTGATCTACCCTATTTCAGATCAAAAAGTAATTCTGGCCTAAAACAACCAAACAATATTTAAATCTACAAGAACATGCTTGAACAAATAAAATAGTACGGATAAGAACAATATTTAAAATAAAGCAAACCCTAATCTAGGCTTGATCACACATAAGCATGCATAGTCCGAAAATAAAAGAAAACAGTAAGCAAAGAACAAGAAATAAGGGTCAAATGACCCAAAAGAAAAATGAAAGCAGTAGTCCATGGGTTAATAATACCCATTTCATGATTTTGGGACACATTTCCAGATTAACTTCCCATTATAAAGTGGGTTTGATAATACCCATGATTTGGGGTATTTCAAACCCTAAATCAAAAATTCCAAAATAGAATGACATATAAAGCTGGCTACCTATACTGTTTAAAACAAGAACATCAAAATAAAGCTGAACTAAGCTAAGCTAATGCAAAAATTAAATAATACCAAAAAAATAAAATAAAACTAAATTAAGAACTACCTAGAGAGATATCCCCAACTGTGTCTTCAAGCAAATGAAATTCTAACTCCTTAGCACATAGGGATCACCATCTATTTATAGAGGTGAAACCCTAGGCCCATAGGCCTTGATCTGAGGCCCAAGCCTGTCGTAAGGCTCACACACATCACAAGCATGTCGCGGCATCACGCGGTGTGGCGCGGGACTAGGTTGTATGTCGCACAACTTCACGCCCTGTCTTGAGGCTCTCTGGACCAGGTCTTGGTTCTCTGTCGCTAGACTACCCCCAGTTGCGAGGCCATGTTTAGCGACTGGGTGCCTAGCGACTGGTGCTTTGAGACTGGGTTTTGTCTTTAAGTCTGCTTCAATGTCGCTAGACTGCCCCTGTCGCGAGGCCATGGATCGCGCCACGGGGCTAGCGACTGGAGTTAGGGACATGGTTTCTTCTTCTTCATCAGTCTTGTGGCGCGGAACCCTCCCGTGTCGCTAGACCATGCTTCGCGCCACGGGATCTAGCGACAGAGCGCTCTGGACACTGTCTAGTTTGGGCCAGATGGGCCGAACTTGCATTTTTGTGGGCTTTTTCTTTCTTTTCCCATCTATTTGTATTTTGTGGGCCTGGTTTATTCTTTTGCCCATCTTTTTGTATTTTGTGGGCCTGGTTTATTCTTTTGCCTATCTTTTTCATTCCTTTTTCTTTTCTTTTTTTTTCTCTTGTTTTTGGATTTTTCTAACATAAATGTGTAATAAAATTACATATTTATGTCTTTTTCATACCAGCTTATTATTTTTACAGATATGCATAAATCAGTCCAATTCTACTGTTTTCTTATTTAATATAAGACCGAAATGCGATCAAATGCCCGTTTCAGACACGGAAATGGATTGAAAATAATGGACATTTCTGGCCATTATCAGAATCCGAGAGCATAGAGGGATAGAAGTCCGAAAGAGAGGAGGAAAGGCTCGACGGATTGCACGACCCGCCCGGACCGAAGCCCTGGCGCTGACAGTGCGCTCTCCGCGCGGGGTTCCTCTTTCCAGCGCGCCAACCCCGCGTGGCACCACAGAATGCGGCCATTCACGCGATTTCAGCGATTTCTTGCCATATTTCGACCCCCCGACTATGGAAAGTGGATTTTGGACGGGGGAAGGAGTATTAGGACGACCTAGGGTTGATTTCCCACCCCATAGTCAGTCACAACAGCCTCCATTCACCCTAAAGCTCTCCCAAACTCTCCCCAAAGCAAAACACCTTCCGACGACTTCCCGACAACTTTCGGATCACTTCCCGGCGATGAAAATCGACGGAGGAGGCGTGGAATACAAGGCTCTAGTGCTCCAGACTTTGGTAAGTCGTTCATAGGTTTTCATTTAAGTTTTCGAACCCGAAAACTCGATCTAACATTGGATTTCTTCTTCCGATTTGAAATCGTGGCCAAAGTTGGAAGCTTGGCGTTGAGGAGATCCGTTCGTAGTGAATTTGGACGAGCCGTGCGACCCTAGGATGACCAAACACCCTACCACTGTAAGTTGATGCCTTTCATATCAATACAGGTGGCTTAGGGGCGTCCGATTTAGTGCCTTTGTAACGAAACGTAAAACTCGAACTTAAAAACCCCAACATGCGCAATTTTTGAAATCCGATTAAAAACCCTATTTTGAGAGTTCAGACCGGAAAACTCAAAACTAGACTTTTGATCCTAACACATTAAACTATGTTGTGTAAAAATTTCAGAGATTTTCATCAATGTTTGCTACCCCAAATCGATCTGAACATAAATTGTGATTTAAAACCTTTTCGAAAATCTGATAGTGTAGATGTCCGAACTTGATGAGCCTGTTTCTATATTTTCTAATCCGAATTGATCTTCGCAATCTAAATGAAAGTTGTAGATAATCATGTCTAGTATGTGTGTATAAAATTTCACAACTTTAGGAGTCCATTTGGTATGTCAAAACGTCAATTTTCTGAACTGTGATAAAACTGAAACCTGACAGTGTATATGTCGTGAAATAAACTCGATTTTTGACATGTTTCCTCAACTTATTTCGAAATCGTTAAAACACAAAAGTTTTTTGTTAGGGTGTTTTTGATATAATGTGAAAATTTCAGAATTTTCGGACTTGAAATGAATTTTTAAATTAAAAAGGCGTAAACTGTGACGCCAAACGATTTTAAATCGAAGAGATTTTGAAATTTCGAAACAAACGGTCGAAAACCTTGAAATACGATAAATCTATACTTTTGAAAAATCCCGTTATACTAAATCGAAACAATATGAGATACTTTGGTGGAGGGTGAGTGCTCTACAGGGTGCCCCTCTAGCCTTTCTCTTCGGGCCTATAATGGACGAGAGAATAATATTGAAATACAACGCCGAAACGGCATTGAGATACGGCCTACACTCTCGGGATTATCCGTATGGATTTTCCAAGGCTCCGGAGTGTTTTGGGTATGGCAGATACGGCTGCGGCCGCCGGATGACCGGCTACACAAGAAACTTACGAAACGGTTGCGGCCGCCGGATGACCGGCTACACTAAATACTGAGAAACGGTGATGTAACGGGGGAAATTAAAAGACTTAATAATTTTTACGCATTTACTTATTTATTCTTGTCTTTAAATTTTGCATTTAAATTTATGTCTTAAATTTTTTAACATGTTAAATTATTATTTATGAATTTAATGCATGTTCAAGTATACAATTAAATTATTTACTTTTAAATTGGTAAATGGAATATTTTTGTATGCATGCCTAGGAGTAAAATTTAATTATTTAATTAAACCCCTTTATTGCTATGTTAGGATCGACTTACTCAGTATTTTATATACTGATAAAATTGTTGTTTTTCTCTTTTTCAGAGTATGGAGAAAATGCATGAGCATATGCATTTGGGGTGACGGAAAAATTTAAACATTGTTTTATCGCATTTCATGATACTTGCATATCGGGCATGTAAAACCCGAGTTTTGGCCATGTCAGCCCACTTTACATTTTCCGCTGAAATATATTACTATTAATATTATTATGTGTGTGGATGAGACTTATTTATTATATTTTAAATAAATTCAGGACTTGTTTTTAAAACTCTTTGCAATACCTATAGCCTTGCATCTCTTTAGCAAGCTCGGAGAACCCGTGTCTTGCTTGGGAGGTGTGGCGGTGACGTCCCGGCCTGGGTTATCAAATCTGGAGTGTTACAGCGAGAGTGGAAGCATTGGACGAATCCAAAGGCTCCCGTGCATAGGTAGACAGTGGGAAGAGGGAGTACGAAGGATCTCGGGAGACAAACAGTGAACGAGGAGGCCACTTCTTCAAATTTGGAGAGCCGGATAACCATTTTAAGTAAGTTAATGCTTACTTATGGTTTTGGGTTACTAAAATCAACCGAACGAGTAGATCTAATAAAGAAACCCTAATAAAATGTGTTTTCACGCGCGCAACAGATTCATACGAATTTTTTGGACCTTTTAAAATGTTCAAACAAGAAAACTCAAAATATAAAAAGTGTTCCTAAGACCCTGATCTATGTTGTGTAAAGATTTCATAATTTTTCGTTAAGTTTGGTACCTGAAAACTGCCTCGGACGAACCTGCATTTAAATCGAACCTTGAAATGGTGATAGATTCATGTTTCGAACTTCTTGGCAATTTTGACACTAGATCTAGGCCGAATTAGGACTTGAGTTGACATGAAATTTGTAGATCTATGAGTTTTGAATCACCCTGTAAAATTTCATTAAGATTGGAGTTCATTTAATAAGTTAAAAATTGGATCTTTGAAATCTGCTACATCATGAGTTCGGACAGAATGATATTTTTGTACAAATTCACACTTTTGACTTGTTTCCTAAATCCCGATCGAAAAACTTAAAACACGAAACTTGTTCGCTACTGTGTTGTCGAGTTACTGTCAAATTTTCAGAATTTTTGGCCTTGAATCGAATTTTTAAATGCGAATGGCGTGGACAGCGGCCACATGAAATATATATTTTTGAGGAAACTGCGAAACTATACAAATTGGTCCTTTCTAAATATGCGAACGAAACTTCTTTTGAAAAATAAAAACAACGCTTTTCAAAATCCCGTTATGACTAGATTGAGCATTCTACGTAGAGGGTGAGTGCTCCATCGAATGCCCCTCTAGCTTTTTGCTTCGTGCCTAAACGGACGAGAGCGATCTATGTAGGTGGTAAGTGCTCTGCAGGGTGCCCTCCTAGCTTTACGCGTCGTGCCTGAATGGACGATGGTGTCAAATATGAGAAATTGTGCCAAAGCAGAGATATATTTTGGGCCTACACTCCCGGGAGTATCCGTATGGGTTTCCCGAGGCTCCGGAGTGGTACTGGGTATGACGGATTTGGCTGAGGCCAATGGTTACTTGAAATATGGTTGAGATTGCGATGCAATCGAGAAATATCTGAAATACCAATGAAATTTTGATACTCAACTATGGACTAAGGGGAAATTAAAAGACTTTAAATTTATTTCTTTATTTAAATTATGTCTTTAAAATATTGCCTTGCAATTATTTTACTGTGTAAGTTAAATTTATGATCATGTTGAAATCCATGTTTTAAATTATGCAATTAGATTTTTATTAGTTAAACTGAATTAAAATGTATAATGTCTACTATTATGTTTTTGTTAAGTTAATTAAAGGCTTTGAAACCCCTTGATCATATGCTATGTATTAACTTACTCAGCACGTTTTTGCTGACCAAACCATACTTTGTCTTTCCTTTCAGAGTATGACGATTATGCATGAGAATTGATTATGAATTGCATAAGGGCCTGTTTAACCCGTGTTTTGGCCATGTTGGCCCTATTTAAATTTCCGCTGCTATATCTATATTTAAATATTACATTCCGCTGCAACTTAGACAATATGATGTAATAATTTTTACTATCTATTATTAAATGAGCTGTTTGAAATATTTTAAATTCTGAAATATCTAGCCTTGCATATCTTTAGCAAGCTCGAAGAAGTCGTGTCTTGCTAGGGAGGTGTGGCGGTGACATCCCGGCCTGGGTTATTAACACCGGGGTGTTACATGCATACACAAGACTCGAACCCGAGACTTTGCTTAAACGACTGAACCCCAATTCACTCAAGCCAAACTGCTGTTGGTTAGATTTCATAATTTTAATAAACACTGTTATTATTATTACAACATAAAAACTTTAATAGAAAATCTATTCCCATAGTTTTTGGCTCATAATAATGGCTAATTCTATCCCGCCCACAAAATATCACATAACTAAATCAAACCTCAATCTAAATATGAAAAAAAAAAAAAAAAAAAAAAATTTAAAACCTAACTCATCGTATTTGTAAGGTGCAGGATATGCACGTAGTCATCTAATCATTTAATTTTCGATGGCATTATACTGTTATAATGAAAATTATGCCACTTATAATACTTAAAGACTTAATTATAAATTTTCAATTTATGTATAAAACATAACACCATAATTGTCTCACAGTTCTCTAGCAGATAGCGGATAGCGGATTGGAAAAACAGATTGTCTCACAGTTCTCTCTCCGAATCCGCTATCCCTAGCGGATCCGCTAACTCCCAAACATCCGTAATAAAAAAATTTAAAATAAAAAAACACTACAAGAAATCGGCGACGAAATTTTATTGAAGTCTTCGCCTGAAATTTCGCTGCCTTGTTCATCGCCTACTACGCCGGACGATGAACAAATAAAGAGACAATATCCTTTCGTCACCTTTCCGTGAAATTTTTATAGTGAAATAATTTATATTATTTTTAAACACTGTACCCAAAATGGACGAGCGTAGTTCTTTACAAAGAAAAAATAATAAAAAAATAATAAAAAACTTAAACTAAAATTCTTTGCAGAGAATAGCCAAAATTGAACTCATTGTAGAGAGGGAATATTAAAAGAAAAGAGAAGAAATATAAGAAACAAAAAATAAATAAATTAAAAAAAAATGAAGCCCAAAGATTCAAGGCCCTATGCTAGAGTACGAAAATCGTTTTGGTGCTGGCGGTCTGTAGGTACTGGCACATTTAAAAGTGATGGGTATGTATATATGAAATGATGTGTGAGTATAAAAAAAGTGATGGATGGAGGTTATGAACAAAAACTAATAAAAAAAACAAACTAACGTCTATACATCACTTTATAAGGCTTATACATCACTTTACAAAGGGATACACATCATTTTTAGCGCTGCCTGCACCTGCTGGCAATTGTTATGCCATTACAGAAACCGGATTGCTAGAATACAACTTGACACCCTCTTAGCCTTGCTATATATAGCCATATCCATGTTTATGACTGTACGCATGATTCACATTATTTATTGTTGGGGCCATATGGAATAATGGGCCGCGAAAGAGCTATTGGGCCATAAGACATGGGCCGGAAGAAAGAGGAAGTCCAAAAAGAAGATGGGCTCAAGATGGGTAAGGCCGAAAGTACATAGTAAACCGAAGGGAGGAAATCGAAGCTGATGAAGATTTCGGCCGAAATGGGAAGAAACAGCCGAAACCTAAACAACCGAATTGAAGAGAGAAAAAATTCGGCTCAGAGGAGTTAGCCGGAGAGCGGTTATTCCAGCTCCGGCTATAAATAGGGGTCGACACACTCAAAATGAGGGAGATCAATCCAACCCCCAACTTACTTTTATCAATTTTAATTCCTTGTTATCTTTACTGCTTTCTTTACAGCTTTCCTTTACAGCTTTCCTTAGAATCTAGCCTAGTTTGTAGCGGTTACCATTTCCAAATCCACCGTTGCTCCTTAGCAGCTGGTAGTTTGGTTCCCTGTTTTTGGTGAATTCCGCTGTTGTTTCTTAACAACAGGCAGGTTCTCCGTTGTATCTTGTTATTTTTGATCAATTCAAGGAAGATTCAGTCAATTGTGGGCGCATTATGGTTAATCCGAACCCGTAATCGGTTTGATCCTTTTCCGGTAGCCTCCCTTGAGGAGAAAAAGGTCCTTGGCTACACCCGAGCCAAACAGTGGCACGCCCAGTGGGACGCAAAATGGCGTTTGAACAAGCAACTCCAGCAGCAAACACGGCGGCGAGGACTGATTTGCCGCCGATTCAGGAAGAGCGCGCACCAGAAGCCGGAGAATTCCCCCCAGGGTTCCCCGGACCATCACATTTCCATAATCAGGAGTTTTCGAACGATGATTTAACCCCGCGATTCCGAGATCAGGTTCAATTTATGGTGGAGGCGGCGGTTACTAACTCAGTTCGTCAGATCGAAGGAAATATCCTGGCAGCAATGCCAGCCATGTTTAGAGCCGAAATCGCGAGGAGTATGTATCCGATGGGAGCGCAGCAAGCTCCAGTGGCGCAAAATCCACCGCAAAATCCTCACAATTTTCAGCAGCAGGCCTTCAGGCCGCCAGGAGGGCATGGAGCTCGGCCTTTTGTTCCTCCGCAGCAGAGGTACGATCAGCAACAGAATCAACCGCCTCAACCAGCTGTTCAACCACCTGCTCCAGTGGTTCAACAACAATACGCACCACTTCAGCAGAATCCACCACAACTGGTTGACAGAGAACTTATTGCTGAGTTTATTCGTACACAGTTTGGGAATCTCATCGGCCAGGAGAATAGGCCGATGTATCGGAAACCTTATCCAGATTACATTGAGGAGCAGTATCCACTGCCTAGAGGGGTGAAGGTACCAGATTTTAACACTTTTTCTGGAGAAGTCGGCCGCTCTACCATCGAGCATATCGGCCGATTTACAGCTCAATGTACCAGAATCGCGCAAAACGATTTTCACAAGCTGATATTGTTCAGTTTGTCATTAACTGGTCCAGCATTCGAATGGTACATTAACTTGCCAGCGGGATCGGTCAATACTTGGGTCGAAATGGAGCGGTTATTCCATGACCGATTCTATAATACTAGTCCGGAAGTCTCGATAGTTGATCTGACGTCAACCAAGCAGAAGGCGTCTGAATCGGTTACTGAATTCATTGAAAGATTTTATGCAGTGAAGGCTCAGGTGAAGACAATGCTGCCTGAGCATGAATATATTCAAATCTTAAAGCAGAATTTGAAGTTTGCTATTAAGGACAGATTGATGGTAACAAGACCGAGGACAGTAGCCGAATTGACGGCTGAAGCGATAAGGATGGAGACATATTTGGCGGAACAGGCGGCTTTCAAATCAAGCCGAAGTCAAAGCGGAAGGTCACAACCTATCCAGTCAGCTGCCTCATTTGCTGAATCTCTGGATAGATGTGAAATTCAGGAAGAGTACAATACGGAAGATGTTCCTGCATTAGCCGAGGTCGCAAGGGCAGAGTTAATCATAAAAAAGCCTATGACTTGTCCAGCACTTCGGCCAGCCAGAGGCAAGGAGAAAGAAGGAGGAGATGAATCTCAAAGGTTTTACTCTTTCGACTTGTCACAAATGGACGAAATATTTGATTATTGCCAGAAGAACGGATTGCTAGAGTTTAAAGGAAACCATCCACAGCCTACCAAGGATCAGTTGGAGGCCGGATGGTGCAGATTCTATGGATCAGCTACTCATTCCACGGCGATTTGTGGGCATTTTAGGAAGCTGATTCAGAAGCATGTCGATGATGGGAAGTTGAAGTTCCCAGAGAGGCTTATGGCAATTGATAAGAATCTGTTCCCAGTTGCCAACATGGTGATGGTGCAGCCCAACCAGAATAAATCGGTGCATGACCGATTGGGGGATCAAACATCATCTAGCAAGAGTTCTGTGCACGATCGGCTTGGGGATCAGCCATCGGCTCAGAAGTCAGGAGTATGGAAAAGGCTAGGATCTCCGAAGGGAAAAGAGAAAGTTACAGATGTTTTTGACCGATTGGGGAATTATGAGGTGAAAGAGTGGATCAAGCAATCGGAGAGACATCAGGAGATCGAGGTCGGAGATAAGAGTGAGAGACCAACGTTGAAAATCATAACCAACGGATGGGACTCAGAGATGAAGTTAACAGCGGATAAACAGAATGGAAAGACTGTGATACAGATCACAGTCCCTGAAGAAGCTGTTAGCCCCGAAATGAAAAAGCTTAGAAGGCCACCAGCAAATACTCAGGTAGGCCGATGGGTCCGAAACTCTCCAGAAAGAAGGCATTTCGATCAACGCCGACATGACCATTCAGCTTGGAGGGCAGAGGAGAGAAAAGTCCCAAAAGGAAAGGGATCATATCGTACTTTCAAATGAAGAATGCAACGGCTTAAAGCAGCTGCTGTTTCTGAGCAAGAGGAGTATGATATGATGCATATGGAAGAGGACTTCCCTGATGACTGTTCGTTCTCGGGAGGACGAATACTCAATAGGGTATTTTCGGCTCGTTTGAGGTCCGAATCAAAAGAAGAGAGGAAGCCGAAAGAAGGACAGGATCGGCTAAAGAACAAAACTGAATTTCGGCCAAAAGTAATACAGCCGAAAATTGAAAGTGAGCAGCCGAAATCGAAAGGAGAATGGAAGCCTAGACCAGTCCGAACCAGGGAGTGGAAACCGAAGACAACTATCATTCCGAATAGTGATACACCCCCTGTGGGGCAGTTTAAGTTCGACTTCGGATCTAGCGCAAATATGGTGACGGTAACCACCGAAGAGAAAGAGGAGTACTGGTCAGATTCCGAACCAGCTGTGGTTTTTTGTCAAAAGGATGGAGAATACTATGGTGATGAAGAACCCATAGTGGATTTTTGTTTCGATAAACTTGAGGTATTTCGGCCGGAAGCCGAAATAGAGAAATCGTTTGAGGAAGGATATAAAGCATTTGTTCCAGAAGCTCAACCAGGTACGATTTTGCCTCCAACTGCGAAGATGTCCCAGCATGTGAGGCCTTTATACGTTAAAGGTTGGGTCAATGGGAGACCACTTAGAAGAATGTTTATCGACGGTGGAGCCACAGTTAATATCATGCCGCTATCCACGCTAACGAGGATAGGCCGTTCGAAGGAAGATTTACTCCCTATGAGAATGAAGGTAATGAGTTTTGTGGGGGCTCAAACTGCGGCTGAAGGATGTATATTGGTGGATGTAACAGTCGGAACAATATCAATTCCGACCATGTTCTTCGTGGTGGATGCAGAAGTCCCGTATGCGGCCCTATTAGGCCGATGCTGGATTCATACATCCCGATGTTTGCCATCAACGCTTCACCAGAAAGTATGGTTCTGGAAGAAGGATGGCACAGTAGAAGAAGTAGATGGGGATCAACCTCCATTTCCAGTCAGCTCAGCCGGACGAATTGATGCGGTGTTATATGAAGAACCGATACAACCATTCCTAGCAGTGGTAGGAGATCGGTACCCGCAGGTGATCGAGTGTGATTGGACAGATTTGGGGTTTGAAATCAGATACCAGGCCGATGAACGGCCAGTCGAAGAAGAAAGTAAATGATGGAGGCACAACCGAATCAAGCGACCGAGTTCGAATCGGC
This sequence comes from Hygrophila difformis, assembly GCA_030278955.1. Classification (NCBI taxonomy): domain Eukaryota; kingdom Viridiplantae; phylum Streptophyta; class Magnoliopsida; order Lamiales; family Acanthaceae; genus Hygrophila; species Hygrophila difformis. Next base: position 39,643,900 of record JAOANR010000003.1, on the reverse strand, counting down.
CGAACTCGGAGTTTCAGACGACAGGGCAGGATGGAGCGATTTAATAGACGCAATTCCAAAGCGAACGCCGGATTTCAAAGCTCAAGACCCCTTGAAAATGGTCAATGTTGGTACAGACGAACACCCGAGGGAGATCCCGTTGAGTGCGAATCTTGATCAGCAGATGACAAGCCGATTCAAGGAGGTTCTAGTCGAATTCAAGGATTGTTTCGCATGGGACTATACAGAGATGCCAGGATTGGAGCGGTCGATTGTAGAGCACAGACTGCCTATTAAAGAAGGGTTCAGGCCGCATAAACAGCCGGCCAGGAGGGCAGCGCCCGAATTAGTCCCAAAAATAAAAGAAGAAATAGAGAAATTGTTAGCGGCCGGGTTTGTTAGGCCAGCTAAATATGTAGAATGGCTATCAAATATTGTTCCTGTAATAAAGAAGAATGGAAAATTGAGAGTTTGCATTGATTTCAGGAATCTTAATATAGCCACTCCAAAAGATGAGTATATGATGCCTATTGTTGACTTGTTGATTGATTCGGCCGCAAAACAGGGGATGCTATCTTTCATGGATGGATATTCAGGATACAACCAAATTTTTATGGCCGAAGAAGACATTCACAAGACTGCATTTCGGTGCCCTGGTGCCATAGGGATATATGAATGGGTGGTGATGCCGTTCGGACTGAAGAATGCAGGAGCTACATACCAGAGAGCCATGAACTATGTTTTCCATGACCTCATAGGGGATTGTGTTGAAGTCTATATTGATGACGTCATGGTCCGATCCAAAGATATCGAAAGCCACTTGAACGATTTGCGGAAGGTGTTCATGAGGATGAGGCTGCATGGAGTCAAGATGAATCCAGCCAAGTGTGCTTTTGGAGTACAGGCAGGAAATTTTCTCGGGTTCCTGGTACATAACAAAGGAATAGAAGTTGATGCGAACAAAACCAGGGCTATCCAAGAAGCCAAACCTCCACATGATAAGAAGAGTCTACAGAAGTTTCTTGGAAAAATCGGTTTTCTGAGACGATTCTTAGCAAATGCGGCTGGAAAGTCGAAACCACTAACCGATTTATTGAGGTTGAAGAAGGAAGAGGAGTTCAAATGGGGAATCGACCAACAAAAAGCCTTCGAACAATTGAAGCAGGATTTGATGAATCCACCTGTGTTGGTTCCTCCAATTTTAGGACGGCCATTGAAGTTGTATATAGCAGCGGCCGAAGAATCTATTGGAGCATTACTGGCGCAGGAAGACGATGAAGGAAGGGATCGGGCGATTTACTATCTTAGCCGAATCCTAAGGGACGCCGAAGTAAGGTACTCGCCGATTCATAAACTATGTTTAAGTCTTTATCATGCATGCCAGAAATTAGAATATTATATTCAGCCAAGGCAAGTGATAGTGGTAGCTTCGGTTGACATAGTTAAGATTATGATGAATGATCCGGTCAGTAGCCGAAGAATGGCCAAATGGGCCATGAAGTTAAATGCATACGATTTGAGATATCAACCTTTGAGGGCTATGAAAGGACAGATTGTAGCCGATTTTCTGGCTGATCATGTGATACATCCGATAACCGATGACATTGGTCATCAGGATCGGCCGAAAGAAGTTGGTGAGATAGGAATTGTATACTTGCAACCATGGGTAATGACATTTGATGGTTCTAAAGCCGCTTCAGGAGTTGGAGCAAGGGTTTACCCTACAGACACCGGAGGGCAAGATATACAAATATTTCGTGCAACTGCCAGAGTCATATACGAACAACCAAGCCGAATATAAAGCGTTAATTTCCGGATTACAACGGTTGATAGAAGAAGGAGTCAGAGCAATCATTGTCAAAGGAGACTCGCAAGTAGTTGTCCAGCAACTGCTAGGCGATTTTTCGGTTAAGAGTTCGCAGTTGATTAGATTGTATGAAGAAGCGGTTACTTTGTTAGAAAAATTTGATGAGGTGTACATTGAATATATCCCGAGAGAAAAGAACGAAGTAGCCAATGAATTGGCTCAACATGCAGCTAAATATCGGTTGATGCCGATAGCAGGAAATGTAGAAGTGCGTTTGGCCGAAACAGAGAAGGCCGAATGGATAAAAAAGATAGCACAGACATTAGAAGATCCTTCGGAGGCTAATCCAGCCGAAAAACGGAAAGCGATGGACTACGTCATAATAGGAGGATTATTATTCAAGCGTGCTATTGATGGAATATTGCTCAGATGCGTCGGAGAAGAAGACGCTAGAAGGGTAATGGGAGAGGTTCATGAAGGAATATGTGGTGCGCATCGGGCAGGAAAATCGATGAAGTGGAGTATTATTCGGCTGGGATATTATTGGCCGAATATGGGTCCTGATTGTGAAAAATATGCAAGAGGATGCACCGAATGTCAAAAACATGGGCCGATTCAGAAGTTACCGGCCGAAGAATTACATATAATGATCAAACCATGGCCATTCAGAGGATGGGCCATGGACATCATAGGAAAAGTTCATCCCTCTTCGTCGAAAAGACATGAGTTCGTGCTAGTGGCAACAGATTACTTCACAAAATGGGCCGAAGCTCAGGCGTATGTCAGCAATTCACAAGAGGAGGTGATTGAGTTTATTAAGAGACAGTTGATTTATAGATTCGGGATCCCACAGACGATTCTAACAGATAGAGGAACTGTATTTGTGGTAGAAAAGGTCAAGGCCTTTGCAGACGAATACGGGATAAAAATTGTGCATTCGTCACCATATTACCCGCAAGGAAATGGACAAGCAGAGGCCACAAACAAACAGCTAATAGGAATTATAAAGAAAATGATTGAAGATCAACCAAGAAAATGGCACGAAAAGTTATCTGAAGCACTGTGGGCCTATCGAAATGCTAAAACTTTAGCTACTGGGTTCACACCATTTCGGCTGACTTATGGAATGGATGCAGTATTGCCAGCCGAAATAACAGTGCCGACTTTGAGAACAAGCCAGGCGGATTCAATGTCAGCCGAACAGTATGATCGTGCGATGAAAGATGAGTTATTGGAGATAAATTCCAATCGGGTGCAGGCCTTTGAGAATTTGCAGAAAAATAAAGATATTGTGGCCGATTGGTACAATAAGCGAATTCGTCTTAAGCGGTTTGAAGTTGGAGACTTAGTCTGGAAAGTTATATGGCCGCCTAAGCAGAAGGACGGCCGATTAGGTAAGTGGAGTCCCAATTGGGAGGGACCATTTATTGTTCATACAAGATTACCGAATGGAGCGTACGTTTTGGTGGACGAAAATGGTGAGCAGATGTCAAATCCAGTTAATGCAAGATACATGAAGAAATATTATCCATCAGTATGGGATTAAACATTAAGCGATGCGAAAAAGTAAGGATTTTATTGCATGAACGAATAAGTACAAAGAAGGAGCTACTTCGGCCGAAAGCGGCGTCGATAGCCCGAAATTACAATATACAAGGGAAACGTCCTATACTAAGCAGGCATATACAAGGGAAAGGTCCTAACGAAAGGAAGTGGGAGGATTCCCAGCCTTGTACAAGTGCCGCCTAGAGATATCGGCGAAGGCGAGACCACTGATTTCAGAACAGCAGCGCCGCCGATTGACCCAACCACCAAGCCTCAGGTACAGCCTCCGCATCATCTCAGACGAGAAGATGAGAAGTGCAGCAAGGAAAAGAAGTGGGTCCCCCATTAGAAAAGGTCCGACAGGATATGCAACCGCAAAGTCGAAAAGGGGCACATCAGCATACCCGTCGAGACCTGCATTTGGAATAATAGATAAAGGTCCTCGTCCATACGAACATGGTGAAAAGGGCATTAGTTGAACTCGTGTTGCATAAGCGAAAGATTTTCGTACCACGTCTGGAAATCCTTGCACAGGAATACTTGCCAAAGACCATGGAGGAACTGGAGACAGGAAGTTGAACAAAGGAGAAGGGAGATCCATATTAGAAAAAAAAAAGGAGAAGAGGAAGTGATGGATAAGTGTCAACAATGCCGGGTATTTATAGGAAGAGATAAGTGCTCAGCGGAAGAAACGGTCAATAGTAAATGTTATTTATGGGAAAACGTTACAGCTGATTCCCGGAAAAAGCTGCTAATATTCAGAAATCAGCAATAAAGGAGACCGAAAACAATGGAATTAACGGGATACGAATCGCATTACAAAAGATACAAAAGATACGAATCCAAGTACAATGTATCGGCCAACATAGTCTAAAAAAGGCCGATTACAGCTGTCAAGAAAAGGAAGAGTGACCGAAATTTACACTTGACAAAGGACAAGTCAAAACACAGAACTGATATACAAAGACAAATTAGTGGTCTTCCTGGTCGTCAAAAGGAACAGCATCATCCAAGCCTCGCGAAGTGGCGGTAATAGGATTAGCCGAAGATGTCATCAGATTCGGACTTGCCGAGGAAGAAGGACCAGCAGTTTCACCAGGAGGGAGGTGAACGGTCGATGAACCAGCACCACAGGAAGCACCAGTTTTCCCTAGAAGAAAAGAAGGAAAAGGGGAATAATAAGTAAGAGAGCATAAAAGAAAAATCACGACAGGAAATGGAAGGAAGCAGGGTACCTGAAGGAATGATTGGCAAAGGTGGGTTATCGCCCGAAGGGGAGGACTCTATTTCGGAAGGGTCCAAAGGAAATAAGACATGTGGAGAAAGGACTTGAACAACACTTTGCCCACGAAGGCTCTTGATGGCCGAATCCAGTTGACCAACTAAAGACTGGGTTTCGGCCCATTTTTCTTGGAAGGTACCAATAATGAAATCGTTGAAACTGATCCGCATGGCCAAATAAGAAGCATCCTCCTGAGAGTCCAAGATTTTGGCCCTAGGAGCTTCGGCCGATTGACGAAGGGTTTTGATCGATTGTTTCAGATCGGCCGATTTTCGCTTAGTGTGAGCCAAAGTTAATTCCAAATCCTTCTCTTGTCGCTGGAGCTTGGCTATCTCAGCCCGAATCAAAGAAAGGTCCTCGGACTGTTTGAGTTCCTGAGATTCCACTTCGGACAGCTTACTCATTTGAGCCCGATACTCTGCAGAATAATTGTCAAAGATGGCTCGTGAAGTGGCTGCAGCCTCACGTTCAGCGGCAAGCTTATGTCGCATTTTTAAGTGAGCCATGAGTTCCTGATCCATTGAGAGAACAGACTTCGTAATCATCTGAAGAGTACCATTCAGATTCAGAGATACCATCTCGTCATGAAATTGCTGCTCAAGATGAGACAAGAGAATAAGGATCGGTTTAGGGTTGACGAATTCCACGTCAGATTGCCGGCCGATTAGATTACATAGCCTGGCCAGACAATCGCCAAGGTGAGTAGAAAGATCCGACGGACGAGAAACCAGAGACGCGGGAGAAAAGAAATCGTCCAAGACATGCCGATCAGGAAATGGCGATAAAGGGACATGATCGGCAGGGGTTTCATCAGCAGTCATACCACTAGGTAGGGGGCCAGACGGTTTCGGAACAACTAAAGATGAAGGTGTAGCAGAATCCGTGATAGGCTGAGGACGATCGACCGAAAGAGGGACGGAAGGGTCGGCCGAAGTAGAGCTTGCAATCAAACCATGAGGGTTAACAGCAGAAGAACTAGCGTGAACGGCCAAATTACTGGTACTGGCCGATGTGCGAAATTCGGTTGCCGGAGAGGCCGATGCCACAGTTGGAAGTGGATGAACATCGGGTTGTGGCAAAATAGGTGGGACCTGACAAGAATAAGAAAAGGAAATTAGTCGAACATTAAGAGCCTGGAAAAGGAAAAGAGTAGTGTAACGAACCGCAAAAAGGGAGGCAGGGATTCTGCCAAGCGGTGAATGAGACGAACGCCTTTTGGTCTGAGTAGGAGGGAGAAAGTCGATAAGAGAAGCCGAAGGCGAAGCAGGCCTTTTTCGACCAGGTTCCGAAGTAGAGGAGCGAGGAACATCTGAAGAAATCGGATAAGTGAGACACAGAGGAAAAGGAACAAGCAACGACCGAAGAGGAAAGGAAAAGAAAAGGAACATACCTGGGCGAGAAGTGGAAGACGAACCGAGAATGCGCTGAGGAGTGGAACCCGGAGATGATGAAGGGACAGAAGAGAATGCCAGAATAGGAGAGAAACCACCCCTCCGCAGAACTGAATCAAGGTTGGCACTAAAAAAGACACCAGCAACACCGTTCCACCAAGACTGGAAGCGGGAGGTAACGGACCCTGGACGAACGGCAAACTTCCAAACCTTGAAGGAGATCAAACGTTTGTGATAGAGGGAGCATTGCTGACGACTGGTAGAAGCAGAAAGGCATCTACCGGCTCTGAGGGCCTCCACTAAGTCTTGACCAAAGCCGAATTGACGGCTAACCAGATGGGGATTGTAAACTTCGAAAGGAATAGCAGACTTGGCAGATACAAATGTGGAACCATTGAAGATCGGGCGGGGTAATATACACCTGTTCCATATTTGAGCAAAAGCTAAAGGAAGAGGAGTCCCGAAGGGGGAAGTAACAATATCCCTGACCCAAGCAAAGTCAGCTTTCCGGTAGTGATAATGGGAAAAGGCTTGTTCGACAGTACGACCCAGGAAATAGTTGATCCAATGAGGGATCGACAAAGGAGGAAGGGATGCTCTAAGAAGATCAGGAGCGATAAAATGGTTAGGACGAATATCATGGGGAGGAAATTGGGAAATGTCGCGAAAGTGCCAAACCAACCACAAGTGAAGGAACCATAACGGGCCACGGGCTTTATCAGACGAACCTTTTTCCCAACCCGACACAGTAGCCGAAATACCCGCATACAGATGAGCGATGAAGAAATCGGCTGAAGGCAGGGTCACATGATTAAGAAGTGCCGAAGCAAAAGAGTGTGTTTCGAGGAGAACACCCTTGGAAGGAACACACCAGAAGAATTTCGTAAGGAAATACATCATGAAAGCAAGAGGCTCTGAAGGGTGTGGAGCAGGCGAAATAGGATCACTCTGATGGGAAACAATCCAATTAGCAAAGGAATCGCCAGAGGAAAAGCCAGTATTTTTCTCCTTGGGCAACGACATAATGGCGAGGTTATCCCCACGAACAGAGAGGCCAAGGAGAAGTTTCACATCCTGAATGGTGGGAGTCATCATCCCCCAAGGGAAACAAAAACAGTTCACAGAAGGATTCCAGAAGCAAAGAAGGGCTTGAATAGGGCGAAGATCTGTGGGAAGTGGCAAGGTACTAAGGGAAATCATACGGTAGACAGATGACTTATTCCAAGAGTCACGACAGTGGGGTTCGAGGTGATGATACCACGCCACATAATCAGGAGAGGGCGAAGACCAATTAGCGAAAGATGAAGGGAAAAGCTTGGAAGAGAAACAAGGCTCATATAGAAGAAACGAACGATTATCAAAGATCCGAGCAGTACATTCATCGATATCTTCAGGAATGCCCAACGGACCTAAGGAATAGAAGCCCTCAGGCAAGAGGCGAACCGCGGAATGAGAAGCAAAAGAGTTCTCAATTCTGAGAAGATCAGCAGAAAGAGCAGTAACAGGTGCAGAGGGATTTTCCATCGGAGAAAGTGGAAAGAGAGAGAGATAGAGGAGAAGTTGGAAAGGCAGTTCACTCCGAGTACGTGGTAGGCTACGTAAATAGGGGAGTGATGGAGAGCATCCTCGAGAAGAAGAAAATAACCGCCAAAAGGAAGAAGAAAGGGAGGTTACTTGGGCTCTTTCGCATGGAAGCAATTCGCCCAAGTAAGGAGGGCATCTGTTGGGGCCATATGGAATAATGGGCCGCGAAAGAGCTATTGGGCCATAAGACATGGGCCGGAAGAAAGAGGAAGTCCAAAAAGAAGATGGGCTCAAGATGGGTAAGGCCGAAAGTACATAGTAAACCGAAGGGAGGAAATCGAAGCTGATGAAGATTTCGGCCGAAATGGGAAGAAACAGCCGAAACCTAAACAACCGAATTGAAGAGAGAAAAAATTCGGCTCAGAGGAGTTAGCCGGAGAGCGGTTATTCCAGCTCCGGCTATAAATAGGGGTCGACACACTCAAAATGAGGGAGATCAATCCAACCCCCAACTTACTTTTATCAATTTTAATTCCTTGTTATCTTTACTGCTTTCTTTACAGCTTTCCTTTACAGCTTTCCTTAGAATCTAGCCTAGTTTGTAGCGGTTACCATTTCCAAATCCACCGTTGCTCCTTAGCAGCTGGTAGTTTGGTTCCCTGTTTTTGGTGAATTCCGCCGTTGTTTCTTAACAACAGGCAGGTTCTCCGTTGTATCTTGTTATTTTTGATCAATTCAAGGAAGATTCAGTCAATTGTGGGCGCATTATTGTTAATCCGAACCCGTAATCGGTTTGATCCTTTTCCGGTAGCCTCCCTTGAGGAGAAAAAGGTCCTTGGCTACACCCGAGCCAAACATTTATGGATAGAAATATCAAACAGGGTAAGTGTACAACTGTACGCATGAATGATATTCAAGGTATGGTAATAAAATCGCTTAGTGACAATTCGCAATGATTAGAAGAATCTAATTAAATTTAAGACAAAAATATAAAAAAGGACATAAAAATATTGTGCAAATGTCCGTTATGGTGAGTGTGCATATTCGAATTGAATCCTCTGTCAGAAAATTATAAGTGTCACAAGTGGTATATCTAGCTAGTAGGATACAAGGGAAATAGATCGAGCCACATAACAAATTTACAGTGAAGGAAATGATGGATTCGATGGTGGAGATGCTGAAGTATCTAACCGGGTGGGCGGGGGCGAGTGGATTCAGTTCCCGGTCCACAGCCGAACAAGTGATGCAGCATTACCGTTGGCCGGTGGCAGCCGACGGTCATGCTCATCCTCTCACCGCCATCATCACTGGCGCAACGTCTGGGATAGGGTTTGAAACGGCCAGGGTATTGGCTAGCCGCGGTATACGCCTTGTCCTACCAGCACGCAATGTCCATGCAGCTCGTGAAGCTAAAGCTCGGATCGTGTCTCAGTTTCCCGACGCCCAAATTTTTCTGCTCACCATGGATCTTAGTTCCTTCCGCTCCATTCGGGAATTTGTTGCTGAGTTCATATCTCTCAACATGCCCCTGAACCTCCTTATGTATGCATATACTACTATTTTACTTTTGGGTACTTTTTTATAGTATATGCAAGTAGTCTCATAATTATTCTTGATTTTCCAATTCATTCCATAAAAAATTTATTAACCCAATCTATCCTGTAGCTATGCTAATCTTGCCCAATTCAACCCACCCACCATCTAATGAGAATTAATTCTAACGTGGCAGTGGCAGTAGATGGTGCTGTCATATCAACCCCATTGGACACACTAATCCACTGCCAAATTAGCATTAATTAATGTCATTACGGGGTGAGTGGGATGATTGGACAAGATTAGCATAGTTAGTGGAGGGATTGGTTTAATAAATTTTTTATGGGATAGTTTGGAAAATCTGAGACTATTTTTTTTGTTAGTGATAAATTGAGGAATCGTAAATTATTATGAAGTTTAATTAGTTTTTACTGTCGTTGACGTACAGCAACAATGCGGGAAAATTCTCACCGAATCAAGCTATTTCCGAGGATGGAATTGAGATCACTTTTGCTACGAATTATTTAGGTAAACTCCTAGGGCGTTTGGTTTGGGGGCATCCAAGATTTCCACTATCTTGGTAGGAAATGTTATATGCCGGCATTTGGTTCATGGTATCTTTCACGTAGGAATGTCACATTCCTACTTCGGTGAGAATGTTGACGGAGCGTTTGGTTCGGGGATCTGAGATTCCCACTGGGAATCTTGGGTAGGGAATGAAACATGGCCATGTTTGGTTCGGGGCATGTTTCATATAGGAATCTCACATTCCCACCGAGGGGGGAATGGTAGGTGTTTTAGGTGGGAATGTGATTCCCACGTGGAGGGCAGGTAATCTTAGATTACCGCCTCCATTTTACCTACTTTTATACTAATTTGACTTTTATACCCTCACTTTTATACTTGTTTTAATTATAAATTTAGATATTTGTATTTAAAAAATTATAAATATATGGATTTTAATTTTAAAAAATTAATTGAAAATTTTTAAATTATTTGAACATATTTTTAATATATATAATCCTATTTTAATATATATTTTCATATCTTCTTAAAATTTACTTTTCTTCTATATATAAAACAAAAATAATAAGAATTTAGAGACATTAAATAAGTAATTATCATACAACAAATTACCTATAAAGAATATTCAATATATTAAAAAATAAATCAACTTAAATATTTCTATTGTGTAGCAAAATGACATATTTATAACATTCGTTCAATTGAAAATCAAGGATATTATGGTAAATTAATTAGAACAGGAAATCTAAGATTCCTAATCTAACCAAATGCAATAATCTTAAAACATCAAAAAATAAGATTCACAGCAATTTCATATTCCCAGTAATCTTACATTCCCAGCAATCACATTCCCACTGGTAATCTAAGATCACTCCAACCAAACGCACCGTGAGGGTTTTGGGTGGGAATATGATTGTGATTCCCACCCAAGAGATAGGTATTCTTAGACTACCACCTCAATTTCTCCTACTTTTAGACTAATTTCTCATTTATACCCGTACATTTTATACTTCTTTTATTATATAAATTTATATTTGTATTCAAAAAAATGATAAATATGTGAAATTTGATTTTAAAAATCAATTGAAGAATTTTAAATCATTTAAACATATTTTTTAAATAAATATTCTCATATTTGCTTAAAATTTATTTATCTTCTATAGAAAAATAAAAAATAATAAGCATTTAGTGACATTAAATTAGTAATTATCATACAATAATATATAGAACAATTTTTATATTTTTTAAAATAAATTGGTTTAAATATTATCACTATTTTGTAGCAAAATGACATATATATTAATTTGTTCAATTAAAATTCAAGGACATCATAGTAAATTGATTAGAAATTGAAATCTGAGATTCTTAATCTAACCAAATGCAATAATCTTAAAACACCAAAAATTAAGATTCTCGGCAATCTCATATTCCCAGTAATCTTACATTCCCAGCAATCACATTCCCACTGCTAATTTAAGTTCTCTCCAACCAAACGGGCCGCTAAGGTTTATATGTGTAACACATCATACTATATTATTTTTTGCTCAAGCCTATACAAGCTAGGTAAGGGTACTGGTGGGGCCCATACCACACAAATTACAAAGGGATAATGGGAGCAATAAGAGCCGGGTGGGGAATCGAACCTTCAACCTATAGGTTGGGAGTCGGAGACTTAAATACTAGGGGACTTGAACACATCAAACTATATTGTTTAAGTATATATATATATATTTATTTATTTATTTTTGGCTAAGTTGTTTAAGTATATCTTTGAAAATTTTGTCTTTCAAATTATTAGTTACCGAGACTAGGCATAGTCCCAGATCTTCTTCATTATATACAATTGATTGTGATGGTTACAAAGTCTATGAGTTCAAAATTAAAGAATATTTACATGAAAGCAATGGACTAGGTCATTATTTGCTGACAAAGCTATTACTCGAGAAAATGGTGGAGACAGCGCGGCAAAGCGGCATTGAAGGAAGGATTGTGAATGTCTCTTCCAATTTCCATAAGTGGTTCAATGGTGGCCACATCATCTCTTCTCTCGCCTTAATGACAAAGGATAAAAGGTTGCTTTCTACCCCTTGCCCCTTGGCTGATTCTTGTGCAGAATTACAAGATTTGATTATATATATACATACAAAATATGATATTACAAAAATACGTTTTGGACAAATATGATATTATTTACAAACTAGTCAATTAATCCAATTTACAGATGAAAACGAAATCTGCAATAATTACACATCCCCATCTAACATAATTACGATAATTACAATTCTAAAACAATATACTTATATTACATTTAGGGGAAAAAAAGCCAATATGATCCCACAACTTTCTTGTGTTTCTCAAATGGTCCAATAATTATGCACTTCACTTAATCCATCCAATATGTTTGCTAATCCTCGCCCAAATGATCCCATCGGAGTTTAATTGCCAGGATTAACGGGTAAATCATCCCACAACTTTCGTCCGTTTCTCAAATGGTCCCATAATTAACCCCTTAATCTTTGTGACACGTCAGCCTGGGAGATCATTAACCTCGGATGGAATCATTTGGGCGAGAATTAACAAATATATTGGATGGATTAAGTGAAGTGCACATTTATGGGACTATTTGAGAAACACACGAAAGTTTGTCGGATCATATTGGCTTTTTTCTCTTACATTTAGCATAGAATGATTAACCACCGAAACCAGTTCCCTACGACCACTCCACCTTGCACCTTTTTTTTTTTTTTTTCCCCCTTAGCTTAGCTTCTAGTACATTATTGCTTGAAGCCTGAATAGTTTGTGGATGTTAAAAACCCTAGTTGGCAAGTCAATTACTTAATTAATAAAATGTCCAATACCCTTTTGAGTATTGTAATTTCATGTAATTTTCTAAATTCACTTAACTCCTGCAGAATTGTAGTTTTAAGTTCTCAGTTATTTAGTTAAATTCCAAGATTTTACTTCATATATATGTTGAGTTATAAATTTTTATATGTTGAGCTAGCCAGACTCTGAGGACTCTATTTAACACTCTATTTAATTTGTCCCTCTTGCTGTGGATGCAATGTTGTTTAATTTGTTGAGAATATTGTTAAAGCAGGAAAGATCTGTCCAACCTAATTAAGTAGTGTGTTTTAGGCACTCTATTGCACTTTGTGCCTGCTGTTCATTCTAATATTAATAGGTGTCCTTTTATTTTTATTTTATTTTTATTTTTATTTTTATTTTTATTTTTTTGTGTGCAATGGCAGTAAATACGACGGGGGACAGGCGTACGCCCTCTCCAAGCTGGCCACTATTTTGCATACGAAGGAACTTGCCCTTAGACTTGAGGCAACTTTGTCTTCTTAATTTGATGAATAATCAAATTTACATACAGACACATGCTTATGCTACTTTTAAGATTGAGAAAAAGAACCAGAAGCATCATCTATGTATCGATAATTATCAATTTCGTAATTTTGCTAATTACCAAAACAGTCTAGTAACTGTCATATTGTAGCCAAATTCATCTTGGAGGTATTTCAACAAATTAGTTTTAGGACTTTGGGGCATTTCAGTAAATTACTTTTAGTTAACTGAAATGTTAAATTGTTAGTTTTTACCGTAGAAAGCTTTGACTTTGTGCAATTTAGTCTTAAAAATAGTTTGAAATGCTCCTTGGAAGAAATTGATTGCAATAGAATAGTTACAATGACTGTTTTGGTAATTAACAAGATTAAAGGACAAAATTGTTAATTATGGATGCATATAGTAAGTTTTTGGTTCTTTTTGCTTTTAAGACGTATATATAATATATAATTTTATTGATTTGGCAGGAAATGAATGCAAATGTTAGCGTGAATTGTGTCAATCCTGGTATTGCTAGAACTGGAATCACTAGAGATAGTGAAGGCATCGCTGTTGGTAATTAATTATTACAGTTTTAGCCATACAAAATAATAATGAAAATAGATCTCAGTGATCATATTTTGATTTGATTTTCAGATATAGTGTTCTTCTTGGGTAGAGGAGTTTTCAAGACTGTGCCTCAGGTATCATTATTTCTCGGCTTAATTTCCCACTTGTCATTATATTCACATATATATCCTATGATAAAAACACGCAGGAGGGAGTATATACCATAAAAGGAAATTTCATTAGCCACACCTTCACCTTTAGCCACTACTCTTGAGTGCCAAATGCAAGTGAACCTTCCCCGAGTATCATCACGGAAGGAGTATTACCAAGGGAAGAAATGCCAAAATAGTGCCGTGACTTTGCTCATTTTTCAATTTGGTACCATAATTTTGGAGCTTTCTAATTTGGTGCCATAGCTTTGTTAATGGTCTCCAAAATGTCTTATCTGTCATTAATCACCCCAATTTGTTAACGTGGCACAAGATTAGTGTAAATAATTAATTTAATTGTGTTAGGCATTGACTGGATTTGACCCGCAAATGTGGACAATTTCTAACCATATTTTTAATTTAATGGTCTCAGGCCCACATATAGGTCAAACCCAGTCAATGCATATGTGACACCTAGATGTCAAAAGTAAATTAATTATTTACACTAATCTTTCGTTATGTCAACAAATTGGGGTGATTAAGAGGCCTGATGGGACTACTTTGGAGACCACTAGCAAAGTTATGGCACGAAATTAGAAAATTCTAAAATTATGGCGCCAAATTGGCAAATGAACAAACTTACGGCATCATTTTGACCTTTTTTTTTTACTATTACCAAGGGTCACATATCCACTCGTGACCAAGTTAAATACCCTAAATGCTTAAGATGAGGCCATGAGAAGATTGTCGAATATACTAGATGCAGTAGCCAAAAGAATGGTTTACATGATAGAAAAGTCTCCCGTGGGCACTTATATGCCTTGGGACAAAATCCAGCCAATACTATGGCACCTCCATTACGCCAAACAATGGGCAACCATATTTTCAAGGACCAGGATTTCCTTCGTATCCTCCAGTACGGGATCGGGAATTCCTCAAGTCCAACCTTATGGTATAGGAATACCCAGATTTCCCTTGAAGTCTCGCCGGTTTACACGATCTCCATGATCGCACAGGCGAGTGAAAGTCAAGGGCGACCATTCGTCCTTTTAGACTGAATTCCCTAAGAAAATAAGCCGGAATCTGAGTTTGGGAACCAAAATGGTCCACATGGATCTCCTAACCCACATGTGAATTCCAAATCAGGGACAACATATCCAAACAATGCTCGAGGGCACCTCTTCCAACTCATTTTGGAGGAAATACACCTCGAGGACATGATGGAGGACATGTATGATATAACGATCCTTTCCCACATTAGCAAACTAATAACCAAGGAGGAATATGGTGGCGAAAATAAAATTCCACCACAAGAGCACCACAAAAACTTGGTGTATGAATTATTTTCAGCACAACTCGCAGTATACGATCGAAATAATAATCCAGTGACCGGGTCCTTGAAACAGGAAAATTGTCAATAATTTTATCAAATTCGATCAGAGAATGAAATTTCAAGATGTGAATAGTTGGGTTTCGATCCTCTAAAATCATAATAATGCAATTAATTAAATTAAAGTTCTAAATCATTGCAATGGATGTAACAAAGAGACAGAGAGTGAGGTACTTTAATCTGCTGGATGATGAAAGGGGATCCCTAAATTTTTCAATTGCTTGATAAGTTTGAAATGCACATGAAAATCCAATTTTTAATCAATTTTATGTCACTTAGAATTAATCCATGAATGATCTATCGATCTACTCATCTACCAATTTCTTGCAAGTGGTTATCCTAAGTTTGGTTCTTACAATTTTGGTTTTTTTTCAAGTTACCAATTATTAAAATTAAATTGTTCAATTACCTTTGCTTAATTATCTTTCAGCCACTTAAACAATATATGTCACTAGTTCATATAATCTCGCGATTTTTCCAAACACAGAAGAACTGAACAAATCAACACAAAATTAAAGAAATCCACACTAACAAAATCAACATTAAACAATGTCAAAATTTAGGTCTTCCCAAAACGTTGGGTTTAGCGCAACGTAAAATCACAAAGATACAAAAATATGTTAATGAAAAACATGTTCATTTGATTCAATTGGGAAAGTAACACCCGTATAGAAATCTTCTCAAATCTTCAATGGAGTGCCTTCATCGACCTCGTGCCTCGAACTTCACAGTCGCAGGCTCTCTTCTCGCTTGCACTATGGAATGAGGCAACTCTTAAATCAGCTAAAAATTGTGTTATTTATGCAGGCCAACATTTGGCCCGCTAGCCATGTTGCTCGAGATAGGCACACACCCAAACTCCGCACCGCGTGCTGAACGTGCGGTGGTGCTCCTGTGGCCGTTAGGCCCGTGTTCCATGCTCCATTGGACTGTTCTCACTTATTTTCTTTGCTCTCAGGTTAAACAACTCCAATTCAATTCCTTTTGGTTTCTTTTGCCTTTGTCTTGCTAAAAACACCAAAACATATGTAATCTCAATAAAAACCAAAAAAAAAAAAAAAAACACATTCAAATGCATCAAATAATGCAATAAGATCACAATTCACTATTTTTACTCAAAATCATTGTTTTTAGCAATTAACCACATGATTTCCACCAAATAATCACTTAACTTATTATTTAAATATAAGTAAATGGTGTACTTTATGCAATGCATCAAGGGACATGTCCCGAATGTTAACCTAGATGATAGAGGTCCAGAAGCATGCTTCCTTCCATAGAATACGAAGACGAAGACGAAACATCGACTATAGAACATGTTATAACCTGATTAGATTAATTCAGCCAAGAATCCATTCCATAGAATACAGTTGCTTCCTTCGTCTTTAACAAAATCTCCCTTTTCTTGGTTCATCAATCTTCCCGCACAGGAATTTGCCACATGGCAGGAGTTGAAGAGGGATTCCATATGCGTTTCTACAATCCTAGGCCACCGCTCTTGTTTGATGAGATTTTAGAAACCAAACAACGGGATAATGAGCCTTCATCCAAGTACATAGAATGGATAGGGCAGCAATGAGTAAAATGCGAAACGATTATATCCTAGAAGGAAATATCCATGATAGGGTTAAGAATATGAAAATGTCGCTAAAAAAGACACGAACCCCCATGGATTTAAATGATTTAGAAATTATATCCTCAATAGCTGTTAGAGTCGAGGCAATGATAAAATAAACAAAAGTAATGAAAAATTGAAAGGACGAAAAAAAAGAAAAAGCCATATCAATTGGCGATTATGGATCTTGAAGAATAGTCTGACAGCGATCTTGAGATGGCCTACGGTCAAGTAGCCAACTCAGTAGATTGAATTACGGTTGAATTAATTCATTGCAAACCCTTTGTTTGCACTGAATTAAAACCAAAGGCCGCAAAGGATTTAAAGAATGAATTTGCCAAACCATTGGCAAAGACATCACAAATTTTGTTAATTAATTGATTCAAAGTTTAGAGTTTCAAGAGAGTCAAGTTATAATAAGTATTGTATCCTATTTCCAATATTATGGTTGGTGGTGGTAGGTTGTTCTAGTCTATATAAGCAACCTATGTTTTGTAATGTTATAAGATGAAATAAAAATATTATTGAAGTCAATTTCCATTCTCTACTCTACCAACAATTGTGGTATCAGAGCTAAAGAAAAAAAAAATCACGCCAGGTTCTATCCTATTTTTTTCTCCACTGCAGGAGATCATTTTATAACCCTTTCCTATGGCAACCAATGAAAGTATATCTCAATCCTTGATTCCTATATTCAAAGGGGAGAACTATCACCTATGGAGTTTGAAGATGAAGACTTTGTTCAAGTCTCAGGAGCTTTGGGACATAGTGGAAAATGGGTATGAAGAACCCGATCCTCCACCAGCGGCACCTTCTCAGCAATTGCGTGAGCATCGAAAAAAGGATGCCCGAGCACTCTTACTCATTCAATCTGCATTGAATGATGATATATTCTCCCGAATTTCAGCGGTGTCAACTTCCAAAGAGGCATGGGATATCTTACAGCAGGAGAATATGGGGGCGAAACAAGCAATCACGGTAAAATTGCAAACATTGCGTCGAAATTTTGAAACTTCGGCCATGAAACATGAGGAATCTGTGCAAACTTATCTGTCAAGAGTTTCTGCTATCGTGAATCAAATGAAATCATATGGCGAGAATATAAGTTCGGAAAATGTTGTGAGCAAAGTTTTAAGAAGTTTAACTCCAAAGTTTGATCATGTGGTTGCTGCAATAGAAGAATCAAAGGACTTATCCACTTATGGATTTGATGAGTTGTTAAGTTCTTTGTTAGCACATGAAGCCAGAATTACCAGGCCCTCTGAGAAGGTTGAGGAAAAGTCTTTCCAGGTGAATGGTGAGTCCTCTTTGAAATCTCAACAAAATAATTTAGGAGGCAGAGGTCGAGGACGAGAAAACTCTCGTGGTCGAGGTGGTCGTGGCAGAGGAAAAAGTAACGGTAGAGGAAGAGGAGGACAGTTCGTTGGAGGCAGAGGACAATTTGGTGATCAATACCAACATCAACATCAGTACAAGAATCCAATTCAATGTCACTGTTGCAAGAAGTTTGGCCACAAAGAAGCAGATTGTTGGTATAAGCAGCGGAGTGAGCATAAACATGTAAACTTTTCAGAAAAGGTGGAAGAAGAGAGTAAGTTGTTTATTGCTCATTCGTCCGATGTTGATGATTATAACAAAGTCTGGTTTGTCGATAGTGGATGTTCGAATCACATGTCGAGCAAAAAATCTTTGTTTCGGGATCTTGATGAAACGCAGAAAAGTATGGTTCAACTTGGTAATGACAAGCAAATTCAAGTTGAAGGAAAAGGAACAGTAGCTATCAAATTTATGCATGGAGAAACAAAGCTGCTTCATGATGTGCAATTCGTGCCAGAGATTGCTCATAATCTATTGAGTGTTGGACAGCTGCTGAAGAGTGGATACTCAGTTATTTTTGATGGAGATACATGTACAATCACAGATAAAAAATCTGGAAACATGATAGCAGGTATTCACATGACTCATAACAATATGTTTCCTCTTGATGTCTCCAGGGACATTGCCTTTGTTGTCAAAAGTAGCAGGGAAACTGATTTGTGGCACTTACGTTATGGGCATTTGAATGTAAATGGCTTAAGAATCTTAAGTCAAAAGGAAATGGTCCTTGGTCTGCCGAAGATTGGTGAACTTGATTTCTGTGAAAGTTGTGCTTTTGGAAAACAGGCCAAAAAATCATATCCAGTTGGGAGATCATGGAGAGCTTCAACATGTCTTGAACTCGTTCATGCAGATTTATGTGGCCCGATGCAGACTAATTCGCTGGGTGGAAGTCGATATTTTTTATTGTTCACAGATGACTATAGCCGGATGAGCTGGGTATATTTCTTAAACTCCAAATCTGAAACATTTGAGAATTTCAGAAAGTTTAAAGCGTTTGTTGAGAAACAAAGTGGCAGGCAGTTGAAAGCACTTCGAACGGATCGAGGCGGTGAATTCTTATCTAATGAATTCACAAAGTTTTGTGAAAAAAATGGTATTCGCAGGGAGCTAACAGCGCCATACTCACCGGAGCAAAATGGCATTGCGGAGAGGAAAAACCGAACTGTGGTAGAAATGGCTAGAAGCTTACTGTCGGCTAAAGGACTTCCAAATCAATTTTGGGGAGAAGCTGTAGCAACGGCGGTCTATTTGCTAAATATTTCTCCAACAAAAGCTGTTTTGAATCAAACTCCATATGAAGCTTGGAGTGGTCGGAAGCCTCGGGTAAGCCATTTAAAAGTTTTCGGTTGTATAGCATATGCTTTAGTCAATTTGCGTTCAAAACTTGATGAGAAAGCAGAAAAGTGTATTTTTATTGGATATAGTGATCAATCTAAAGCATATAGGCTATACAATCCTACCACAGCAAAAGTGATTATCAGTAGGAATGTCTTGTTCAATGAAGCAGCTGGAATGAAATGGAACGATGTGAAGGAGAGTGAATCCCAGCTTCCTTCAATTGTTCTGGATGATGAGCAGGAGGATTCTTCACCTCCTGAACAATCACTGCAGTCCTCTCCTGGTGGCAGCAGCAGCATTTCAAATTTTGAAAGTTCATCTTCAGCACTCTCTCCCACTTCAAACAGCAGGGATGAAACTCCACCGAGAAAGTTTAAATCATTGAGAGAGTTATATCAGAATTCTTGTGATTTTGCTCTGTTGGCAGCAGATCCAAATACATTTGAAGAAGCAGCAAAACACTCTCATTGGCAGAAAGCAATGGAAGAGGAGATGAAAGCCATTGAAAAAAATTCAACTTGGAAGTTAGTTGAAGCCCCTGAAGGAAAGAATATTGTAGGTCTCAAATGGGTGTTTCGAACAAAGTGTGATGCAGATGGGAGGATTCAAAAATACAAAGCTCGTCTCGTGGCAAAGGGATACTCACAGCAGAAGGGGATAGATTTTGAGGAGACATTTTCTCCTGTTGCTCGATTTGAAACCGTGATGATTATTTTGGCTTTGGCGGCTGAGTTGCAATTACCTGTGTATCAATTTGATGTCAAGTCCGCCTTCTTGAATGGGGACTTGAACGCAGAGGTATATGTTATGCAACCACAGGGCTTTGTTATCAATGGAAAAGAAAACAATGTTTACAGGTTGAGTAAAGCACTTTATGGGCTTAAGCAAGCTCCGCGTGTGTGGTATGACAAGATTGATTCTTTTTTCCAGGAAAGTGGATTTACAAGAAGTGAAAATGAGCCCACTCTTTATTTGAAAAAGCAAGACAACAACCACTTCTTGTTGGTTTGTTTGTATGTTGATGATATGATCTACTTTGGATCATCAAAAGCCTTGATTGAAGATTTTAAGTCCAGCATGATGAGAAAATTCGAGATGACAGATTTGGGGCTTCTAAAATATTTCTTGGGATTGGAAGTTACACAAGAGAAAGATGGTATCTTTGTATGCCAGAAGAAGTATGCTGCTGATTTATTGAAGAAGTATAATATGGCTAATTGTGAACCATCAATCACGCCAATGAATATCAATGAGAAATTGCAACATGAAGATGGTACAGGAAGAGCTAATCCAACATTGTTCAGGAGTTTGGTTGGAGGTCTCAATTATCTCACACACACTCGACCTGATATTGCATTTTCTGTTAGTGTTGTATCCAGATTTATGCACAATCCTACGAAGCAACATTTTGGTGCAGCCAAAAGAATTCTTTGTTATGTTGCTGGAACACTGAAGTTTGGCATTTGGTATGGTAAAGCATCTGAGTTCAAGTTGATTGGATTTACTGACAGTGATTGGGCAGGTTGTTTGGATGATCGAAAGAGTACCTCTGGGAATGTTTTCAGCTTTGGATCTGGAGCTGTAACATGGAGTTCTAAGAAGCAAGACACTGTTGCTTTATCATCCTCGGAAGCTGAGTATATGGCAGCAAGTGCAGCAGGAAGACAACTTTTATGGCTGAGGAAAATTCTTGCTGACGTGAATCACCAACCAAAGGAAGCAACGGAGCTCTTTTGTGATAATAGATTTGCAATTGCAATGGCCAACAATCCAGGCTTTCATGGGAGAATGAAGCATATTGATACTCAACATCATTTTATTCAGCATCAAGGCACAATTTCTTTGAAGTTTTGTGGCACAAACACTCAAATGGCTGATATTTTTACAAAGTCACTTCCGCAAGCAAAGCATGAGTTGTTCAGGTCAATGATGGGAGTATGTGAGTTTGAATCAAGGGGGAGTGTTAATTAATTGATTCAAAGTTTAGAGTTTCAAGAGAGTCAAGTTATAATAAGTATTGTATCCTATTTCCAATATTGTGATTGGTGGTGGTAGGTTGTTCTAGTCTATATAAGCAACCTATGTTTTGTAATGTTATAAGATGAAATAAAAATATTATTGCAGTCAATTTCCATTCTCTACTCTACCAACCAATTTTTGATGCACTACTCAAAAGCCATCAAATCAGGCTTCATACGGGCCAAAAATCGGTCGTTGTTGAAGAGATTTGTGGGTGTATGTATTGCAAATAACAAATATATTTACCCACGATTCTAAAGATTGAATCCAGTTTCAGAGGACAATATAAAAGGCTATCCAATCTGGAAGATTGAGGCCAAGGACAATAGCACCTGATTTCCAACCTTCCCAAGAGCCATTAGAGTAGCGAAGACTGCCAGGTTCCCGAATCTAATGGCTTGCGTCAGGGCTACCAGAATGGTAAAAACTACGGACAAGAACATGATGCTCCAAGCCCTACCGCTTAGATCAAATACACTACACCATAAACATTGGCATGGATCGTATCTAGACTATAATAGAAAACAAGACAAGGATAAGTGAAACCTACCAAATGGATCAAGAGATTTGAGATGCGGAATGACCCTCTTGATCAAGCGGAACTCCTCGTTCAGTGATCCTCCTTGGATGATCCAGCAATCCGGATTTTGAAGATTGATAAATGAGTTTCCAATTTGAAATGTAAAGTTTTGGTGAGAGTAGCTCTAGGATAATAACTTTTGAAAATCGGAATACTATTTTTGGTAAACGTAACACTCATGTGTCGGCAAAGGGGTGTGGGAGCCCAAACCACAAATTACAAAGGTGGATAAAGGGGAGGGATAGCGGGCTTGGTGGGGATTCGAACCCCAACCTATGGTTGGGAGAATGAGGACTTGACCGCTAGGGTAAGTCCCCAACCCCAATTGGAATACTATTCAACAAAGGTTCAACAGTGTTTACATGATTTGGGGAGTTCCTTTCTACAGGCCTGCCATGGATCGGATGCTTGCTAAGATTGGTCCTCGGATGAAGGATGAGAAAAGAGATGAACAAGAACACAAAATAAAAAGGAAATTAAAAGATAGGGGAATTTACGGAAGAAGGGGACTAAGTATACCCGAGGGAAGTGAGATCTATCCAAGACAAACGGGTACCATGAGTGCATCTCCCATTGAGGCTATTGAAGCAAATTTCAATCTTCAATGGTGTGAACAATCCAAATGAATACTCACAAATTGTTGAGAACCGAGTGTCGGCTCTCAAGGAGAAAGTGTGACATTGATTCAATGAAAATTAGGGTTCAAAAATATCAAAGTGGTTTACAAGAGTGAGGGAACCCATATATATAGGGAAACCCTAATAGACTAAATTAAACAACCCTAACAGTGTTCTCATCAAAAGGGATACAAGGAAACATAAACTGGAATAGTTACAACGCTAAGCACTATTTACGACGTTAACCTCGGCTAGCAACGTAGAGGGGTCTAGCGTCGTAGGAGAAGACTTCAGCAAACGAGACGACGTGAGACTCTTGGCATGTTACGACGCGGACATGGTTAGCGTCGTAATTCTGTGTCGGGCGTCGTAGTTCTGTGTCTGGCGTCGTAAATGCTTCTACTCTCATTTTCTTCTGTACGACGTGAAACATGCCTTACGTCGTGGATGGGGCTAACGTCGTAGATCCAGATTAGCGTCGTAGGTGAAGAAGACCATCCAACTTTCTCTCGGCTGGGGCCCACTGACTCCGATTACTGTTCCGGCGTTGATCGGCCGATGACCGGCGACGGTGACTTTTTCCGGTGAAGTTCCGGTCAGATCCGACGAACGTCCAGCGACGGTAGCGGCGGTTGTGGGCCCTCCATTCTGACCTCCTTATGCTGTTTTGATCTGTAGTTGCATCCTGATGTCTCATTTCTTCCTGATTTAATTGGATAAGGTGGTTCCCAAATTAATGAGACCCGAGCCCTTCCGGTATTCTCCAGCCTGCACCAGTAGCTTCAATTTGGGCTCCTTCTTCCACCTCCAATTTATCTGTTTCCTGAAACAAAAATAAAGAGACAGAATTAATAAACTTCTTTATTCTGTGCTTCGAAACCGGTCCCTCGGGAAAGTAGGTGATGGTCCCAGATTACTGAAATCTTGTATTATATTCGTTGTTGAGTGGTGATCTAGACTACGCGATAACGAGTGGTGTGTGCACAGAGTGTTTAGCGGAAAGTAAAGAACACAAGAATTTGGTGACCCAGTTCGATCCAACGGATCTACGTCTGGGGATGCCAATCCAGGTGACTTATACTATACTCAAGAAATCCTAGACTTAAAAGACTAAAAAACAATCAATTCAAACTCTAATGCAACACTTCCCTGTTTGCAGACAGACTGCAGTCGTGACTCCCCCACAACTCAGTCTCCGGACGATCCTGTCCAATTTGAATTCTCGAACTGTTCAGGCTTGAAGAACCATGGCATCTCGGTATAGCAGTAATCCTGAATTCATCTCTTTCAACCTTTGAGCGCTTCCACAAAAGCCTCTTCAATCGGGTGTTGTAGAGAAGTTTTGTCCAACAAGAACACTTGTTGAATCAATGTAGCGCAGACTTATGTGCATGAAATGATCTTCAATTTGCAGAATGAACGCAAGGATTTTTCTAACTCTCAAAGAATAGAACACGAAAATCTTGGAGAGAAAATAACCGACTCAAAGTGTGTGTAAAAATGTGAAAGTGTAAAATTACAACTCAATAATTGGAACTATTAATTACAGAGGATCTAAGAACAGTATATAAACTCAGGAAGACGAATTAGATACTTTTGGGTCGGTTAAAACGCGCACACAGAGTAGATAACTGTCGCACATGTCTGTAAGTAACTGCTCGCGTAGTTCTGTCGTAGTTTCAACAACCATAAAACTACGTCATCTGGATAGGAGCAAGTTAATGATAACAACAGTAGGAATCATGATGCCGTGTGTCATGACATCCATGTCAAACAACAGTAGGGAATCATGATGCCATGTGTCATGACATCCATGTCAAGGACTCGAGTTAATTACATAAATAGGAAACAGATATAGACTTAATAAGAAAGAGAAAATGAAAAAGGGAATAAAGTTACAACTGGCGGATAATAACTCTTGGCCGTATAATAAATTGGGTTGTTTCACGATGGGTAGTGTAACGGGGTGTTAGTACACGAAGCTTAGTGTGACAAGAATCTTGACTTAATCTCTTTTTAGTAGCCTGGCCGTGTGATAAGGCGGCATGAAAGCCAAATCTGACCCGACCTGTTTATCATCTTATGAAAATCAAGCATAAAGGAACAAGGCCATCTCAGAGAAGGACAAGAGTCGCCGAGGAAATAAGGCCTTCACCAGCATGTCCTCCTTGACCACCGCAACACTACCACAATCAGTTGTAGATATTTCGCTATAATTTTAGGCTGAAAAATTCTTAACCTATTGAGTTGCAACGGAGATTTCAAACGAAGGAAGGCCGAAAGCTAAAAGCAGAATCTATTAATTGTAATAAATTTCGAATGCGCTGAGTTTCCAACTATGTTTAAATTTACTCATCTTATTAGAGGCCTAGGTCTGGAGCCTAGTATAGAGAGGTTGCCGAAAAGTTGTCCAAGGGAATAGCGGATTCTGAAATTAAGGTAGGAATCTTATCATTCCTTCTGTATCTACAGTTTTAATTAATGCTAATTAGACGTTTTCCTTGGAGAAAACCCAATCATCATGATTACCTTAGAATCGATTCACTTACCTATTAAGTGAGTGCATTTTCTATAAATATCTCCTCCGGTACCAAGGTGGTACCTCATTGGTTGTTCTTGAGCATATATTCTGCCGAACTAAGGGAGCGAGAGCGTTGAGTTTTGTAGAACACGACAAGTGCGCTAGCAAGTCTACGGATGTGCTTGCAACTGTTCGTAGGCCCGCATATCGTGGTTGAGTGTTGGTGGTGGTGTTATTCCCCCCAATATTATTATGGTGAGAATAAGTTCATTCTTACTCTTTGGGATGTGCCTTACTTATTTTGAGCATAGATATAGTTTACTTACCTGTTTTTGCTTTAAGTCATGTTTATGCTCTCAACTATTTTGGTTGCTTCATATGCTGATTGATTTAACTGTGCTTACTATACCTTAGAACAACGGGTTCTCATGTTATGGTACCACTATTACGGGGTTGGGTGCGCATATTGAGTCGAATGTTGCCACCTCCATTGTTTTGACGCATAATAAAAGCACTTGTATAAGCCCGAGATATGGCCAAAATAAATTCCAATGGTAATGAAGTTTCAAATGTTATAGAGATATATCAATGGCCCGAGTTACTTGAAATAAGAGAACCACAGCTTACGCTGAAGATCCCTTGATTGATGTTGATATAGGATTAAAGGATCATGCGAGGATAGTATGCGTTAGTAGGTTACTACTCAAAGGAAAACAAGAAAGGATGGTTGATCTTATAAAGAAATACCGAACCTCTTTGGCTTGGGATTACATGGATCGGAGATGCCTGGATTCAACCGCGATTTTGTAGAACATAGGTGGCCCATAAAAAAAGGCATAAAGACCCTTTAAGCAGCCTCCACAGGGATTCAATCTAGAAATTCTTCGTACGATCACCGAAGAAATAGAAAGACTATTAGATGCTAAGTTCTTTCGCCCCGGTAGATCGCAGAATGGTTATCCAATATTATCGCCGTGACAAAGAAAAATGACAAAATAAGGGTTTGCATCGATTTTAGATATTTGAAGCTTGCCACACCTAAGAGTATGTAATGCCTATTGCGGACATGTTAGTTGATGCTGCGACAGGACTGAGATCCTTTCAATTGCGGATGGATACGCGGGGTACAATCAAATCTTCTTAGCAGAAGACATATGCAAAATAGCGGAAAACTTAATATTTTAGTCCTTCAAGTTTCAAAATTCAACAAAATAGTCCTCTTCGTTTCAATTGGAAAAATTGGTCCTCTAAGTTTGATGTTTTCTCCAATTTGGTCATTTGGGCATAATAAACCAAATTAATATCTAATGAAAAATAATTAAGTCATTAACATTGGTTCTACAATCCTTAATTAAATGGGTCAACCCACCAACACATTTATCAAAATCCATTTTACTAAAAAATAGTACTATTTTATTTAAATAAAATCACTTTTTATTAAAAACTAAGTTTATTCAAACAAAATAATCATTTATCAAAAATTCATTTTATTCAAACAAAACTAAGAGTTATGAATTAATCATCCTTTATTACATGTTAATTAAATTTATTATGTAAAAGGACTCAATTGGAGAAAAAATCAAATATATAGGACTAATTTTTCCAATTGAAACGAAGGAGACTATTTTGGTAAATTTTGAAACTTAAAGGACCAATTTGTTAATTTTTCCTGCAAAATAGCCTTCGATGCTCAAGTACTACTGGATAGTGGATCGGAGGAGCAAATATCGGCTAGGGGATCCGTTCATTCCGAAACAGCCACATCATTTATGAGAGAAACTGAAAATTGATTGATAGTCATTCTATTAAAAACGTTAGAACTAAATTGAGGTAATTATTACTATCGCAATGCACGTTAAGTATTAGCACTCCAAATTTTAATTAATTTTATTTATTTATTATTCAATGGTAATGTTTGAGTTTGAAAGTGAAAGGATCCGCTAGTAACCAGCAGCGGATTCATGCTTCCACACACCCCCAATATATTGGAAAGAAATTAATGAAATAATTGCACTGATATGGTCCATGAATCGTGGGGGTCTTACTTCCGGGTCTGCATTTCGAAGTTTACTCTTATTCTTCACCTCTGTGTGTCTGTGCGCATATAGGTGTATTCATGCGCGCGTGTCTTTCTAAATTGTTGGGGTTTATGAGATATAAATACAATAATGCGAAATAATATACTAGTAATAATTTAGAACTATGTAAAACTCTTGCAGGCAGCAGCAACCACATGCTATGTAGCGACAGATGAGAGGTTGGTGGGCATAAGCGGACAATATTTTTCAGATTGTAATGAAGCTTCGACTTCTAAAATGGCATCTGACTTATCTGAAGCCACACGATTACAGACGGTTTCTGATGTGATGTTATCCTCCACAGATCCAAACACTGTGTTTGATACTTTAATTCAATGAACATCAGTCATTATTACTCGAGCGATATGGGTCTACGTTGTGGTAGGAGCTGATTGGCCAGTGCCAAAATGTAGAATTAAGGATATGTTAAATTTATTAAATGTTGTTTATTTTTTTGTTGTTTCTTTTAATGTATTAAGATTTATGTAATATTAAGATAATATGATGTTTTATGATTTTTTATTCTTTTTTTGTTTTTTTTGTTTTTTGTTTTTTTTAAAATATTTTATTTTAATTCCAGCAAATGGTGATCACAAAACGGCTCTTATAAACACTCAAACTCGATATGGTAGCTAGGTTAATTTTATCATATTTCTTCTTTATAAATACGGGTTACTTTTCCACTTTCGAGTATTGAATTTGACCAAAGTTACCAAAAAAAAAAGTATTGAATTTGACCAATATTGGCGTGGAAGCCGGAACTGTAGCGACTGTAATTCCATTTCCGGAAGGTCCTTGTTCGAGAAAACAAACTAAGAAGTTCACCACCCGCATTGCTGAATTTTTAAAAGATCGTTTTGATAAAGAGCTGATTAAAGTATCCACTATCCAGTCCGAAGCAACTTTGCGCCTACAGCTCGAGCAAGCTGATGTCCGGGACCCGATGCCGTAAACCCGGAAGAGTGATTGGCACGAAAAGGATACTTCATTTTGTTTTTTTTTTTTGTAATACTATAGCATTAATATGCCTTAAAATGACTAAGGCATGAAAACATGGAAAAGTCAAAATTTGGTAATTTTTGGGAATTTACGACGTCAACCGAAAGTTACGACGCTAACCCCTTTAGCGTCGTAAAGGGTACGACGCCAAACCCTTCGGCGTCGTAAGGCTTACGACGTGATCCTCCTTTGGCGTCGTAAGGCTTACGACGTGATCCCTCTTTGGCGTCGTCAGTCTAGCCTCGTCGGTTTAGCGTCGTATGGTTCGTGTCGTTAGTCTGGCGTCGTCGTCCCCAGGCTAGCGTCGCCGTCCTCAATCTAACGTCGCCTGGCTAGCGTCGTCGTAGGGATGGCGTCGTCGGGCTCGCGTCGTCAGACAAGTTTTGGCTCACGACGTACGTAGTCTTCTTTTTCTTCTTTCTTTCTTTATAACATGTAGGGGCTTTGGCATTCCTTATAAATAGCCTCCCCCATCACTTGTAAGTCATCTTTTGTTGAATATATCAAACTTTGCACACTTGCAAGTTCTTTCCAAAAGATCACCTTCATCCTTATGAAACATATTCATTTGGATAATTTCAATCAACTTGGTTGAGAAGCTTACCATGTTGAATTACACCAACACTTTGAACTTAATGAGGTTGTAAGGACAAGACATAGGGGCTTGTTTGCCTTCCATTGTTGATTTATTGGAGTTGGTAGCTTCACTATCCTTCTCTTCTTCACCTTCTCATTTCTTCTTATTTTCATTTTCAAGAATGTATCCTATGATCCTTGGCATTAGTTAGAATTTGGTATCAGAGCCAAAGATAGGATCTTTCTTGAGTTTTAAAACCAAAAACACCAAAAACATAAAAATTCGAAAACCCTAAAAAGTGGACGTTCTGTTTTCGGACATTTCAGTAGTAATTGAATCTTGAAAATCTGGGCACATATTTGGATTCCTCGTGTTGAGTAGATGAATTTGCAGACGTGGATCATCAAAATCGGAGTTCATATGATAAAGTTATGATCAAAACAAGTTTTGGTGTTGTTCTTGCATAAACTCGAAAATTCCACCAACTTTTGCATTTTGATCTTGATTCTCTCATGTTAATGACCTGTAATATGTGTTATATGATGCAAGTTTGATCATGTGTTTATGTTATTAATTGTTGGTTGCATCAAAATTCCAAAATTGAGAGAAGTGTTCTTGGGCACCACCTTGCTTGTTCATCCTTGTTCTTGCCATCTTCAAGTGTGTTCTTGAACTTGAAATTTTTAATCCAAAAAGTGAATTGTGTGAGTTGTTTAAGGGGACAATTGGCTGCAAATTAATCATAAATGTTGGGATAGCATTGGCCGCAATATTGGAGTCTTGAGAAGAGCAAAACAATCAAGTACATCAAGTGTGAAAACAAGACCAAGTCAACTATTGTAGGCTCATTCCCATTTGCAAAATTGTTGTACGACGCCAAAGCTCCCTCATGTCCATATCCACCTCCTTGCTTTACGTCCCTAGCCACCTCCTTGCTTTACGACCCTAACCTCTAAGGACAAGCCTCACGTCCTTAGACATCTACTAGCTTTACATCCTTAGCCTCCTACTTGCTTTACGTCCCTAGCCACCTCCTTGATTTACGACCTTAACCTCTAAGGACAAGCCTCACGTCCTTAAACACCTACTTGGTTTACGTCCTTAGCTACCTCCTTGCTACGACCCTATCATCTAAGGACAAAGAAGGCTACGATGTTATCCTCTAGGGACGAACCTCTAAGGACGCCATCAGCTAGCGTCGTCCATCTCTCCACTTGAGCATTACTTTTCAAAAATTTTCCTAAGTCGGATATATATAGCTGTCACTTGGTTCTTCTGATTTTAATCACGAACACGGAGTTGAAGCTTTATTCAGTCAATGTACTGCTCTTAAAGTTCCTCTCTCAACAAGTGAAACCTAGCTGTTGAATTTCCTCCGGAAAAATTTATATGAATATTGGAGAGTTCAATCAAAAATTTTGTTGAAGTACAGATATACTGGGAAACTTGTGTGATCATTCGGGAGTCGAGTGCAGTGAGATATCTTTTCAGAATTTATAAGCTCCACCCGAAATTTTTAACCATTGTGAGGATTTTGGAATTTGACGTGTAAATTGCAATTAATCGCGGTAACGCAAAATCCTTACATCGTGATCACATATTTTCAGTACATTAATATCTGTAATTATTTTATTTTATTTTATTTTATTTTATTTTATTTCTGTCGAGTCTAGTAGTGTGTCCAACAGTCTTGTTTTCAGTCTCAATCTCAAGTGTGGTTGAAATCTTCACAGAAGCATCGGATCGAGAAAGTGAAAAATAGAGAGTGCTTTCCGAGTGATAATTTACTGTTATACAAGTGCTACTAACCTTCTTATATATATATATATATATATATATATATATATATATATATATATATATTGATCTATTTTTTGTAGATTAGACTGATAAAATGGTAGGAGTATCTGGAACATCCTACTCTGACATCATCAATTTCCTTCAGTCTTTAAACTAGAAAATGGAAAGGATTGATAAAAGGATTGAAGATATTAATAGCAAAGTGGATAGTCAGATTGAGGGTCTGCACACCGAACTGGAAGACAGGCTCCGACTTCAAGGAACTGCTGTGAACACATTAACCGAACTGTACAAACGCACTTAATGGGAGATATTGAAGTACCGAATCCAAATGCTCCACACAACACACCGGACACCGAAAAGAGTGAAATCAATCATGATGATGACATGGCCGAAGCTGAACAAGTGCTTGAGGAACAGTACAATGTTCACAAGGGACCCAGAGCACATGCTGAAAATAATGCTCAACCACCCCTACCTGCAGCAACACCTCGAGTACCTAGAGCACCAAGAGGCCGAAGGTTTAGGAATAATCAGGATGATGAGGAGCAAGAAATACAGGGAATTAAATTTGACCTTCCAATGTTCAAGGGAACAACTGATCCTGCAGAATTCGTTGAATGGAAGGATTCCATTGAATTGATTTTTGACTGCCACAATTATTCCGAAAGGAAAAAGGTACATATTTCCGTTACACAGTTTAAGGATTATGCCTTAGCTTGGTGGCAAAAGACCGCGAAGGAAATCGGAGAACGCGGTGTAATACCCGAGAATTTTGCAACATAAAATAAATAAATAAAATAAATAAATAAATAAATAAATAAATAAATATAATAAACATGATAAATGGATAAAGAATCATAAAAGATGAGAAATGGAATTTAAATTAAAAAGGAATCAAAGTTCCGAGAACCCGGGAATCCGAAGGCAATTTAATTGAATAAATAGTTACACAGGGACCCGACACCGATAGACTCAATAACTCGAGTCCAAATATAAATTTAGGTCTGAGTAAAATTAAGATAGGAAATCGGAGGCCGAAGATAGCCCGGAAATCGGAATTCGGGAGCATAGAGGGATAGAAATCCAAAAGAGAGGAGGAAAGGCACGACGGATCGCACGACCCGCCCGGACCGAAGTCCAGGCGAAGTCGGCGCGGTGGCCGCGCGGTCCATAGGCATTGGGCGCGCCACGACCGCGCCACGCGACAGATTCGCCCGTTGCGTGAATCTCTCGCCCGAACGCGGATTTTTCGACTTTCGGTTGAACCTCTTCGACTCTAGACTCTTAGGGTCAGATCTTGGACGCCCTAGGTCTTAGCTATCTATAAATAAACCCCCTTGGAAGCCCCGAACAATTTTACAAAACCCTACAACTTTCTACACATTCGAAACCCTAAATCCCGGAGTCGTCGGAGGAACGAAGGCATTCAAAGGCTGAATCTTGGACGAATTTCGGAGACCCCCGCCGCTGTGGTAAGCCTTGATCCATTCTTTTCCATATGTGATTCGAAAAAGAATCCTAAATTCGATCTTTCTCTATTCCAAACCCCCGATTCGGATCGAGAGCGAAGAACCCGAAAAACGGGGAGGATAAACGGAGGACTGGAAGCCACGCCTCCGAATCGACGACCCCGGACGCTCAACAATCTGTAAGTTAATGCTTACTTTGGTTTTGGGTTGTTAAAAGATTCGAACATATAGAACTAATGGAACCCTACCTAAAATCTGTCTACACCGGCGCAGCGCTTTTATTGAATTTATTCGGACCCCTTAAAACGTTCAAACGAGAAAACTTAAAACACGAAAAACATTCCTAAGACCCTGATCTAGCTCTTGTAAAAATTTCATAATTTTTCATCGTGTTTCGATATCCGAAAACGATCGTAAACGAGCCTGCTTTAGATTTAGATCTTGAAACGATGATAGATTCTTTATTCGAACTTGTTGGTGATTTCTACCTTAGATCTAGACCGATCTAGGCTTGACGTTGAACATAAGAGTTGTAGATCTATACGTTATGAATACCTCCGTAAAATTTCAGAATTTTTCGTGATGATTTGATATATGAAATCCACCCCAAACCGAACTGGTTTAAAATCGGATCTTGAAAACTGGACAGAACATAGATGCGAACTTGCTGACGTTTTTGACTAGGGTTCTAGGCCGAATTAGATCTTTAGCCGAACATGAAAGTTGTAGATAATTGTCCTAAGATGATCTCTCTAAAAGTTCATCAAATTTAGAGTTCATTTGCTATGATAGATCTCGAAACTTTTAAACTGCTGTGTGAAAACGCGGACAGATTTTTGATCTGACGAACATTGACGTTGTTGACCTGTTTCGGTATCTCGGATTGAAAAAGTTAAAACACAAAAGTTGTAGATCTCGATGTTTTGGAGTCAGTCGTGAAATTTCGGAATTTTTGAAATTAAATCTGATTTTAGACGAATTTTAGAGTAAACTGTGGTTGACCGAGTCAAATCTTGATATCTTGTGGAAACGGTGAAATTAGCCTTTGAGGTTGAAACGGATAGAAATACTTTGAAATACGATACACAAAACGAGAAGATTAAAATATTGCGGGTTATGACTAAGCTAGACACTGTCAATGTTCTCTGCGGCTTGGGACATAAGAGCCCAAGTGTATGTCTAGGTTGACGTAAGAGCCCTAGCGAAACACTGATCGTATGGCTAGCGGACGGATTAACTCTAATTAAAAGATCGACCATGAAACCTGTGACATAAGAGCCCAGGCGTAAGGCTGGCGGACATAAGAGGCCTAGCGGTGGTGATCTGTAAAAGAATCGAAACGAGACATCGATAAGGGAATCCAATTAAGTCCTTGATAATTTGTGTTTTTAAATTTATGGCAACTTATTTAATTACGTTGCAAGCTATATTGATGATCTTATGAATCCATGTCTTCTAAATTATGCGATTACATGAATTGTTTAAATTATGCACATGTTTTCATTAAATTTAAATAAAGGCTTTGAAACCTCATAATCTTGTACGTGTTAACTTACTCAGCACGTAGTGCTGACCAAACCATTTTTATTTCTTTTTCTTCCAGAGTTGAGAATTATGCATCGTCATATGCATACACGGGAAGCTTGGGATGATATATTATTTTGAATTTTTTTTTTGACTAGATCTTGCATGAACGGGCCTGTTTAACCCGTATTCTGGCCATGTTGGCCCTATATTTAAATTCCGCTGCAATATATATATGTAAATATTATTTTCCGCTGCAACTTTGATGTATTATTTTTAAATTATATATGAATGGGCTGTTTGAACATTTTAAATTCTGAAAAATCATAGCCTTGCATCTCTTTAGCAAGCTCGGAGAAACCGTGTCTTGCTAGGGAGGTGTGGCGGTGACACCCCGACCTGGGTGACCAAAAACCGGGGTGTTACAAAGTGGTATCAGAGCCCAGATTTTTTTAAAGCTATTTATTTGAAAGAAAATATCTGATACCAAAGTTGGTATCAGATCCCGGCTTATTTTTAAATTAGTATTATTATTTTTAAACTATTAGATTAGTATTTTTAAACTATTATTTTTAAATTATTATAGAAGCCCAAATTATTATTTTGAAAGTTTCCTAGCCCAAATCCTTTTTTAGCCCAATTGATAATTATTTTGACCCAATATAGAGGTCCAAGAATTTTAATTATTATTTTAAATTTTTTTTTAAGCATTAGCTCCATGGAATAAATTTTTATTTTAAAACCCATGGAAAAAAATATATATATATATAGTGCATAAATTATTTTTTGGGGGGAAATCATCATTGCATGTGCATACTGCATTGCCTAAACTTAGAGAACTTAGAAGCGTGATATATTCTAACTTAGATCTCTTGCTACACCTAGATAACTTAGAGGCTTGACATCGAATTAGGAACGCTAACTAGAGACTGATCTTGCCTTAGTTCTAGATCGCGTTCATCCAAGCGCACGCCTAAGCATAACAAATCTCGACCTTAGCCATTCCTATCCTTGTACGAATTAGAAAATTTCCTTATGTGGAACAATAAAAATCAAGTTTTTATTAAAACACTATTTATTCCAAAAATCTTGTTTGGTTTCCCAAACAACAAATCCATTTCAAACGCACGACTCATTTAAACCTTGTCCCGAACCTTCTTGAGAATAATGAGTAGGCAGTTATGGGGACATAACTGAAGTCCTAAGGGGGAGAGGATGTGATACCCCGGAATAATTTGTTTTTGGAGTTCGACTCGATACCATGTATCCTAAATCATAAATAAACAAGTTCAACTTGTTTTGAACTACGTTATGGCTTGATCCCTTCACAGGGTACGTAGGCAGCTTAGAAGTTTTAATTCTAAGTTCAGTCAAAAAATAATAAAAACAAACAAAAGACTTTAGCACGAGAAAAGCCGAAACACAACTTCGAGGACGAAGTTGATTCTTAAGGAGGGTAGACTGTAATACCCGAGAATTTTGCAACATAAAATAAATAAATAAAATAAATAAATAAATAAATAAATAAATAAATATAATAAACATGATAAATGGATAAAGAATCATAAAAGATGAGAAATGGAATTTAAATTAAAAAGGAATCAAAGTTCCGAGAACCCGGGAATCCGAAGGCAATTTAATTGAATAAATAGTTACACAGGGACCCGACACCGATAGACTCAATAACTCGAGTCCAAATATAAATTTAGGTCTGAGTAAAATTAAGATAGGAAATCGGAGGCCGAAGATAGCCCGGAAATCGGAATTCGGGAGCATAGAGGGATAGAAATCCAAAAGAGAGGAGGAAAGGCACGACGGATCGCACGACCCGCCCGGACCGAAGTCCAGGCGAAGTTGGCGCGGTGGCCGCGCGGTCCATAGGCATTGGGCGCGCCACGACCGCGCCACGCGACAGATTCGCCCGTTGCGTGAATCTCTCGCCCGAACGCGGATTTTTCGACTTTCGGTTGAACATCTTCGACTCTAGACTCTTAGGGTCAGATCTTGGACGCCCTAGGTCTTAGCTATCTATAAATAAACCCCCTTGGAAGCCCCGAACAATTTTACAAAACCCTACAACTTTCTACACATTCGAAACCCTAAATCCCGGAGTCGTCGGAGGAACGAAGGCATTCAAAGGCTGAATCTTGGACGAATTTCGGAGACCCCCGCCGCTGTGGTAAGCCTTGATCCATTCTTTTCCATATGTGATTCGAAAAAGAATCCTAAATTCGATCTTTCTCTATTCCAAACCCCCGATTCGGATCGAGAGCGAAGAACCCGACAAACGGGGAGGATAAACGGAGGACTGGAAGCCACGCCTCCGAATCGACGACCCCGGACGCTCAACAATCTGTAAGTTAATGCTTACTTTGGTTTTGGGTTGTTAAAAGATTCGAACATATAGATCTAATGGAACCCTACCTAAAATCTGTCTACACCGGCGCAGCGCTTTTATTGAATTTATTCGGACCCCTTAAAACGTTCAAACGAGAAAACTTAAAACACGAAAAACATTCCTAAGACCCTGATCTAGCTCTTGTAAAAATTTCATAATTTTTCATCGTGTTTCGATATCCGAAAACGATCGTAAACGAGCCTGCTTTAGATTTAGATCTTGAAACGATGATAGATTCTTTATTCGAACTTGTTGGTGATTTCTACCTTAGATCTAGACCGATCTAGGCTTAACGTTGAACATAAGAGTTGTAGATCTATACGTTATGAATACCTCCGTAAAATTTCAGAATTTTTCGTGATGATTTGATATATGAAATCCACCCCAAACCGAACTGGTTTAAAATCGGATCTTGAAAACTGGACAGAACATAGATGCGAACTTGCTGACGTTTTTGACTAGGGTTCTAGGCCGAATTAGATCTTTAGCCGAACATGAAAGTTGTAGATAATTATCCTAAGATGATCTCTCTAAAATTTCATCAAATTTAGAGTTCATTTGCTATGATAGATCTCGAAACTTTTAAACTGCTGTGTGAAAACGCGGACAGATTTTTGATCTGACGAAAATTGACGTTGTTGACCTGTTTTGGTATCTCGGATCGAAAAAGTTAAAACACGAAAGTTGTAGATCTCGATGTTTTGGAGTCAGTCGTGAAATTTCGGAATTTTTGAAATTAAATCTGATTTTAGACGAATTTTAGAGTAAACTGTGGTTGACCGAGTCAAATCTTGATATCTTGTGGAAACGGTGAAATTAGCCTTTGAGGTTGAAACGGATAGAAATACTTTGAAATACGATACACAAAACGAGAAGATTAAAATATTGCGGGTTATGACTATGCTAGACACTGTCAATGTTCTCTGCGACTTGGGACATAAGAGCCCAAGTGTATGTCTAGGTTGAGTAAGAGCCCTAGCGAAACACTGATCGTATGGCTAGCGGACGGATTAACTCTAATTAAAAGATCGACCATGAAACCTGTGACATAAGAGCCCAGGCGTAAGGCTGGCGGACATAAGAGGCATAGCGGTGGTGATCTGTAAAAGAATCGAAACGAGACATCGATAAGGGAATCCAATTAAGTCCTTGATAATTTGTGTTTTTAAATTTATGGCAACTTATTTAATTACGTTGCAAGCTATATTGATGATCTTATGAATCCATGTCTTCAAAATTATGCGATTACATGAATTGTTTAAATTATGCACATGTTTTCATTAAATTTAAATAAAGGCTTTGAAACCTCATAATCTTGTACGTGTTAACTTACTCAGCACGTAGTGCTGACCAAACCATTTTTATTTCTTTTTCTTCCAGAGTTGAGAATTATGCATCGTCATATGCATACACGGGAAGCTTGGGATGATATATTATTTTGAATTTTTTTTGACTAGATCTTGCATGAACGGGCCTGTTTAACCCGTATTCTGGCCATGTTGGCCCTATATTTAAATTCCGCTGCAATATATATATGTAAATATTATTTTTCGCTGCAACTTTGATGTATTATTTTTAAATTATATATGAATGGGCTGTTTGAACATTTTAAATTCTGAAAAATCATAGCCTTGCATCTCTTTAGCAAGCTCGGAGAAACCGTGTCTTGCTAGGGAGGTGTGGCGGTGACACCCCGACCTGGGTGACCAAAAACCGGGGTGTTACACGCGGCTTCCGACCTACCGAAACTTGGGATGATCTAATCAGAATGATGCAACAGAGATTTGTGCCATCATATTACAGGAAAAGCTTGTACCATAAGATGGCAACTCTAACTCAGGGAGGTAAAACAGTCAACGAATACTACCAAGAAATGAAAAAATTAATGACTCGTTGTAGAGTTAGAGAAGATGAGGAAATTACAAATGCCAGATTCATGGAAGGGCTGAGGAAAGATATCCGAGATGAAGTGGATCTTAGAGGCTATGAACATACAGAAGATTTGGTACACTTAGCCGCCAAGATCGAAGCACAGAACCAGAGGGCCCCGAGAATCACATTCGGTAGCAGTTCTACTGAACCTAGCAAGCCTTGGCCTGGTTAGGATTGGACTGGTAAAGCATGGCCCAGAATCGAGGATAAGCCCAAGCCACCACAACCGAAGGGATTAGAACTGGCAAAGGAATTCAAAGCCTACAAGCCACCTGTACAGAATACTCCGCCAACACGACTAAAGAGTAACATCAAAGATGTCATGTGTTTTAAGTGCCAGAGAAAAGGACATTATGCAAATAGGTGTCCTTTTACAAAGAGGGTTGCTGTACTGGAAAGCGGTCATCTGAAAATCATTGAGTCTAATGAGGAAGGATCAGTCAGGAAGAGCAAGAAGAAATTGCTCCAATCAAGATTGAAGAAGTCAGTGGCGAACACGAAGTAGTCGAGGAAACAGAACAACGAGTGTTAACTACTTTTGTGGCAATGCGAGCTCTAAATGCTCAAAAAGTTGAACCACCACTGCCTGACGAACAATGAGAAAATTTATTTCATTGTCATTGTGATTTGAATGTAATTTGGCTTCTGTTATTGTAGACAATGGTAGCTGCACTAACATTGTTAGTACATATACTATTCGCAGGTTAGGGCTACCTGCAGAAGATCATCCAAAGCCGTACCAATTGCACTGGATGAATGACAATGGGACTTTGAAAGTGAGCCAACGCGCAGAAGTGCCAATCAAGATCGGCTCATACTCTGAAAAGGTTAGGTGTGACGTTGTACCAATGACGGCCTGTCACATTTTGTTAGGAAGGCCATGGTTATATGATAACGATGTCACATACCAGCAAAGACAATTCTTTATCTTTCAAGTTTTGTAATAAATTGTATACTGTAAAGCCTCTCCCGATCAAGACCGTAAAGATTGATCAAGAACGATTGCGGGAGAATATGCGCAAAGAAGAAGCTGAGCACAAGGCGAAGAAAAAGGCAAAGAAAAAATTTCCAGACTGGAAATTCATGATAAAAGTTCTGAACCATGCCTTTTGCTGACAAAGACTGAATTCGATCAAGCAGTGCAGTACGACAACCCAACAGGTCACTGTTTCTTAGCATATTATTAACCTGTTGAATTTATTCATAGAACTTGCAATGCTGCACCTGAATGTCCAATGATTTTGCCAGGATGCTGGAGAGAAATAAAGATGTATTTCCAGAAGAAGTACTGGCAGGATTACCACCTCTTCGTGGTATCGAACATCAGATTGATTTCGTACCGGGTGCTTCTATTCCGAATTGGCCAGCATATAGGATGTCTCCTGAAGAGACAAAGGAAATTCAGTCACAAGTTCAGAAGTTGCTTGATAAAGGAGGGTGTGCGAGAGTCTATCTCCATGTGCGGTACCAGTGCTACTTTTACCAAAGAAAGATGGTTCATGGCGAATTGTGCGTTGATTGCCGAGCAGTTAATGCCATCACTGTCAAATGCCGGCATCCCATCCCACGCCTTGATGATATGCTTGACGAGCTTGGTCATGCAAATATCTTCTCCAAAATTGATCTTCGAAGTGGTTACCATCAGATCCGAATGAAACAGAAGATGAATGGAAAACAGCTTTCAAGACGAAGTTTGCACTTTACGACTGGCTTGTTATGCCATTTGGACTTACCAATGTGCCGTCAACATTTATGCGTCTCATGAATGAGACTTTGCGCCCATTTATAAGTAAATTTGTTGTAGTATATTTCGATGACATTTTAATTTACAGTCATGACGAACCTGATCACGTCTCTCATGTCCAACAGGTGATCAACAGGTTGCGGGAAGCTAAGTTGTACGCTAACATGGAGAAGTGTACATTTCATGCAACAGAGCTGAATTTTCTGGGGTTTATTGTTGGACGCGGAGGTTTAAAGGTTGACGAGCAGAAAGTGAAGGCCATTGCTGATTGGCCACCTTTAAAAAGTATTCATGAGGTTCGACAGTTTTTAGGGCCCTGAGGATTTTTCCGACGTTTTGTTCCGCAGTTCAGTTTCATTGCCGCGCCCCTCATGACGCTACTTAAAAAGGATTTGCCTTTTAAGTGGGGGCCAATGGAACAGTAGGCGTTTGCTGAATTAAAGGAGAAATTTACACATGCTCCGGTACTAGCATTACCGAATTTCGACCTCCCGTTTGAAATTGAATGTGATGCTTCCGGAACAGGAATGGGAGCTGTGTTGATTCAAGAAGGTCGTCCAATTGCGTACCACAGTGAAAAATTTTCTGGAGCTTTGATAATGGCCAAAATTGTCCATTATTTCCAATCCATTTCCGTGTCTGAGACGGACATTTTGATCGAAATCCCATCTTATTTCAATAAGAAAGCAGTTGAATTCGACAGATTGATGCAAGTTTGTAAAAATATTGAGCTGGTAATGAAAGACAGAAAAATATGCAATTTTAATTGCATTTGTGTTAGAAAAATCCAAAAACATGAAAAAAGGAAAACGAAAAGAAAAAGGAATGAAAAGATGGGCAAAAGAATAAAATAGCCCACAAAAATCAAAAAGATGGGAAAAAGAATGAAAATCCCACAAATTGAAATTTTGGTTAAGTGTTGAAGATCAATTCGGTCTATACGCAATTCGACCTAAACCGAATTGCTCATTAGACCAAATTGCTGAAGAGAAGAAGAAAAAGAGAAGTGTTGAAGAAGAGAAGAGCAACCAATTCGGTCTATGGCAGTTCGGTCTAAACCGAATTGACCCCTAGACCGAATTGCACTATGGAAAGAAGAAGACTTTGAGCAAAACAGAAAAGAAGGAGTTCGATCTATTGCAATTCGGTCTAGGCCGAATTGATTGCATAGATCGAATTGCCTCAAAGCAAGGAAGCCAAGCAGGAGCCACCTTCAATTCGACAAGGCCAATTCGGTCTACCCATAGACCGAATCACCACATTTCATGCTCAAGATCAAGGAGAAAGACCTCATGTCACCAATTCGGTCTAAACCGAACTACTTGAGGAGACCGAACCACATTCAAAATTGCAGCTGTGAAGCACGTGAGAAATGCATGATGGGCCTAGGGTTTCGAGAAGAAGTATAAAAGCTGACCTTCCTCAACACAAGAAAAAAATCCCAATTCTTACACACTTGGACATTTTGCTGGGAGACAAAAAGGAGGAGCAGAAGGTTCTTCACCCCTTAAGGGTTAGGTAGGTAGTGTAGTTAGTTAGTTTATTTTCATGCTTGTAATGTAGTTTTATTGCTTTTGAGCTTAGTTTATTTTTCATAGAAGCTTGTTACCACCCTTAGTGTAGCCATTTCCATAAACTTTAAATGCTTTGTAGTTAGAATGAACCCTACCTTCAAGCCAATGAATGGTTTTAGGGTTATTTACTGCTTTCAAGTGTCAATGCAAGAAAGAATCCAGAAATGGGTTTTCATTTCAAGTGTTTGGCATTTATTTAATGCTTTCCTTAGCAATAAATATTAGAATGTTTGTTTGTTTCAATTAGGTTACATTTATTATGTCCTAGTTGACTTACATTCTCAATAAATGTATGCTAGTGGGTTTTTGGCTTGATCTTACACCTTAGAGATTCAAATAAGTGTTCTTAGGTTTTAGACAATCTTAGGCTTGTTAGAATTTATTTCCATGCTTTTCAGTTGCTGTTTTAGTCTCCTTTGTCCGCTTATTGTTGCCTTAGATAATGTAGGTGTTCTTATTTTTAAGCATGTGTTCTTATTTGTTCAGTAGATGTTTAAGTTTTTGATCTTTGAATGCTTGTTTGTAGAATTAAGGTTTGTTTCATGCCAATACCTGCTAGCCACGTAACCTAGGTCTATTTTCCTTAAAAACACTCATTAGTGTGGCTGTGAGGTGACATTGATGTGAAATGAAGGATTTGGTAAATCTTATCCATCATGAACCACACAATGTAAACCGAATCTGCACTTATGAGAGAAAAGACATGCAATTCGATTTGAGGCAATTCGGTCTAGACCGAATTGCCCATGAGAATGGAATTGCATGGCAAAAATATTTGTTGAATGCTTTGTCTAAAAATTTATATGCAATTCGATCTAGGCAATTCGGTCTATACCGAATTGCCTATGAGTCCGAATTGCCTAACAAAAATTGTTTTCATGTGGTTTCCTTGCAATTCGGACTGTGCAATTCGGTTTAGACCGAATTGCTCATATAGACCGAATTGGCTTTGGAAACCACATTGTATGCATTCCATCCCCTCATGCCTTAGTTTATTTTCTCTGTCTTGCCAATTCGAATTGTCCAAATTCGGTCTAGACCGAATTCAACTGGCAATTCGAATTACCCTCATTTTGGGGTAAATGCCTTAGCCAAATTTGAGTGAAGGAATGACTTCATCAATTCGAATTGTCCAATTCGGTTTAGACCGAATTCCTTGACAATTCGAATTAGAGGATGCTTCATGACTTTACAAGGATTAATTGGGTATGGTGTTACTTCATACCTCATGCATCCTCAATTCGGTCTCTTTTGCATTTTGCCCAATAGACCGAATTGCTTTCTTCCTTCTATTTTAAAACTCCAAAAATATTTTATTACCAGAGTTGTGTAAGTTGCATGTGTGTATTGGGCCTAGGCCCATTACATCTAATTTTATCCATTACACATCTCAACCCATCAGTGTCTAATTATTGTGTGATTAACACTCACACAATAACAAAAACATTTTCTTGATCTTGTTTATTTTCCCTTTCATTGTGTGTATGAATGGGTAATAAGAAATATCACAGATCAATGTTGGCGAGATGGTCCCTTCACCGGGATAACGATTAGCTCGTCTTCTGTGTATTAATTATTACTCGTTATTTTGCATGGTCTGATTAGTGGTTGGTGGAAGCTACGGCGAAAAGGTCCCTTCACGGGGATAACGATTAGTCACTCAGCCAACTCCTAATCAGATACAGTTTTCTTTTCTTTACCTTAATTTCAAACCTGAATATAGAGTTGTATTAATTATAGATGATATATGCCAATATTATCTATTAATTACTGCAGTAATAGAACATGTGGGTTTTCATCCAAATTCACAGATAGTAAAGTCTAAGGTGACGGCGGCAACTGTCACTTAAGGCATTCCACTGTCTACAAATCATATCATCTGGAATAATTGGGACCCGGACATCAGATGTTTGCAGTCCGGATAACCCCAATTATTTCTGGCATTCTCTTTAGCCAAATTCTTCTTATCTCAGGCTAATTCATCTTTGTGTACCAAATTCTGTCTAACCCCACCATATATTTTGGGGTAAATTATTTTACTTCTCATATACATGTATGCATGATATTATTATGTAGATATTGTGGTCTATAATATTTTGGAGATCCTTCTCCTTGGACATAGAAGTCTTGATTTAAATCAGATTCTGCATAATAAATTTCCACAAAAATCACTTTATAAAATCCGGATCTGAGTAAGGGATAAATTCGACAGTTATGGCTAATTCATCTTCTACTGGGGGTTGATTTTGAGAACTTAGAAAAAGAGTCAGCGATTAGGTCTCTCCTAGACTGAAAAGATCTGTGTTTTAATTGAGAGTTTAGTACCTGTTTAGGGAATGTTTTTCAAATACCAATTGGTTTCTCAAAATTACTGTGTGTTGGAAAACTTTTATTGAGTGTTGCATCGAATCAGTGTCCACTTGGATTCGGATAAGATGTGATAATTAATATTAGAGGAACAACATATAGGCCTTGGTTAATTTCTAAGGTAGGGTTGAGTATTCTTTCAACTGCTATCTTCTCTCACCAAAGCCTAAAATTGAGTCTTGAGTGAGTACATTCGGAATAAACCTTCATAGGTCTGTTCCACTCATGTTTGTATCTCATAACTAACTGAATGTTATAAGCCCTGTGGCTTACTGATATTTGGAAAGTTCTAAATCTGCATCTGGTCACCAAGACTAGGGGCTCTTTTATACTAACGGAATGTGATGATCTTTCAAGACTTCCGAGTGATAGGTTTTTAAATGCTTTCTTTACCGCTTTCTTTACCGCTTTCTTTAAAATGCTTTCATAGAGGTCAATCGGAAGAATTAGAGGTTGGCCGCCGGTTGAAAGGTTTAAGAGTTATGGATTAGTTCGGGGTTAGATTTGGACTTTGGGTGTGACAAGGGGGACGATAGGAGTACTTGGCATATCAACTAATGATATGTTAGGTGTTGCTTGTCCACCACATATGACTAACATACTCTTGCAAGGCATTGCAAGGGGAGTTATTAATCTGTGGTATCTTAGAAATTGAGGTCTTAAGAGCATGTAAATTCTCACTGTAAATACCTGTCTGTTAAAGGGAACATAGTGCAGAAAGCATGAGAGTTAGCTAACTGACGAATCATCCCAACCAAAGATCTGTGTATTAAAACGGAAGTTTAATTGTGTTTCATCTGAATCTTGTCCAATCTTTGTTATTTTCTCCCTGTCCCTTCTGTCACTTTTTAAATCTGCTTTCGTAGAATAATTTTACCTGCTTTCCTAGCATAATTCTTATCGCTTTCTTAGAATAGATTTAATCGCTTTTTAGACTTAACTTACCATGCTTTGTAGAATAATTTTACTGCTTTCATAATCTATTTTAAATTATTGTCAAGTAGTTGTTAGAAATCATTGCAAAACTTGAATCGAGTAACCGAGTGGAAAATCTTAGTAAACGATGTGGGCCCTGCTTCTATCGCACATCCTCCAGTGGACGATCCGGTCTTACTATAAATTACTGCAACTTTTGACACCGTGCGCTTTCGGGGGCACAGTTTCTTAACACGAGTAATAAAAACGTGACAACCTATAATATATC
This sequence comes from Hygrophila difformis, assembly GCA_030278955.1. NCBI lineage: Eukaryota > Viridiplantae > Streptophyta > Magnoliopsida > Lamiales > Acanthaceae > Hygrophila > Hygrophila difformis. The sequence continues at coordinate 39,599,136 of JAOANR010000003.1, read as the reverse complement.
CCTAATCCCAACTCCATCTTCATAAATTGGTTTCACTAAATAAAATTGAAAACCAGGATTATGATTTTTCAGAAAATACTCATATAGTGGGAATGTGTTAAAAGTTTCATGGCAAGGATCTTCATGACATGAAACTATGATAAGTTTCATGATGCCAATTGCCGGGGACCTTCAGTGTGACAGACTGGAGGTCAAGATTGAACTATCTATCCCGGTTGCACCATGAAAGTTGTCAAAAGTTTCATGCCGGGGAGGATGCAGCGCCATTTGAAATCAGAGTACCCCACATTAGTAATAAAAAGTGAAATATATCCTTAAACCCCTTTCCCACGAATCATAACTCTTTTCTTTTAATAAATTTAACTTGGGATATTTTAGAAAAGCTCGTGTAGGAAATTGTCAAAAGTTTCATGGCGCCGTTGCCGGGGAGGTTGCAGCGTCGTTTATTAAGAGAACTACACTCCTGATTTACTCATAGATAGTGTTTGTATATATTCTTGAATCATTACTAACCTGGGGGTGTGCAGGTGCTGTCAAATCTTGATATAAACTGCTTATGCAAAGGAGAAAGGCCACATTGCCTGAGCTACCGTTCAATCTAGAAATAGAAAGGACCGCTCGCCAACTGAGGGCGCAAGCCAGACAAAGGAAAGAGCAAGAAGCCCGGACTCGTACCTCACCCGAAACCACAAGCAGTGAAATATCCGATATGGCAGAAAACCAAGACATTCCCCCGATCTTACCACTAGACCAACCACCCAATAATCCTGGTAATGGAGCTGATGGGGGTATGGTAGAACACCCGAATCGTGCAAACGAGGAGGAAGATCTACCTAATCCAAATCAGGAACAATATCAGCAGTTCCACCAACAACCACCACCCCCTAACCAATGCAACCAACAAAACCAAAATATGCCAAACCAGCAATACCAGAATCAAGCCTTCAATCAGGACCAATTCCAAAACAACCCTCATGATCCCGATAATATTTTTCAACAGAACCCCAACTACCACCAGCAGTATCAAAACCAAGCAGAGCAAGGAAATCAACAGCAGCAAGCAGCAGCTGATTTTATGCAGCCCATCGTGGAGCCCTATCTGGATAGGCCTGGGAGAGCACAATTCCCTGCACACAATTTTGAGCTCAAACCGGCACTCATCAACTTGGTGCAGAATAACCAATTTTGCGGTGCAAATCATGAGGATCCCCATGATCATCTTCAAACCTTCCTGGAGCTCTGCGACACAATCAAAAATCAGGGAGTCTCACCTGATGCTATAAGACTAATGTTGTTTCCCTTTTCTTTGTTTAGTGGTGCCAGGGATTGGTATAAATCATTGCCCATAAATCAGAGGAGTACCTGGGCAGATTTGGTAAGGAGTTTTCTGTTAAAGTATTTTCCTGAATCTAAGATAGATGAGGGACGAGAGAAAATTGGAGAGTTCAAGATGAAGCCGGACGAGTCATTGTATGACGCAAAGGAAAGATTCGCTAGCCTCTTGAGGCGATGCCCCCAACACGGATACCAACCGTGGGAGCAAATGAGGAAATTCTATGGAGGACTCACCCATCCATGGAGAATGATGTTGGACGCTGCAGGCGGAAGACATTTACTCCATCTGCCCATGGATCAAGCCTGGGAAAAGATTGAGACAATGTCTGTCAACAGATATGTGTTGAACAGCAATGACAAGAAGGCGGACCCTCCTAGAAAAGTTTTTGCTGTAAGTGAAGGAAAAACAGATTTCGAAAAATTGCAGGAACAGGTAGCTGCGATACAGCTAGGACAGGATAAAGGAAGGGGAGCAGGTACTTCTCAGGCAGGAGCCTCATCTGGCCAAGTGCAAGCACAGCAATCGGGAGCAATTTGCGGGCTATGTCAAGGACCACATCCAACTGACACATGCCAACAACTAGCTACCGAAAGCTGCAATGACGCAGGGAACTACCAGAACCGCCACCCCAACCTCTCCTATTCCAACAACAATGCACTCAATGCGCATTTGTTGACACAGCCAAACCAGCCTAACCAGTTCGCAAACCAGAACCTTCAGCAGAACTTCAGACCTCAGAACTAAGGATTCGTTCAGCAGAGAGTTCAGAACTTCCAGAACCAGAACCAGAACTTCCAACCCCATATCCAACAGAGGCCCAACCAAAACCAAGGCCAGAATTTCCAAAACTTCCAATCCCAACCTGATCAGAATCAGCAATACAACCAAAAGCCACCATCTCGCCTGGAGAATTTGATGACCGAGTTTATTTCCAATCAAAGGGAGATAAACCAACAATTGTAGTCATCAATCAAAAATGTGGAGACGCAGGTTACCCAGTTGGTAAGGAATTGCAGAACAGAGGGAAAGGAAGACTGCCAAGCAGCACTGAAGCCAACCCGCAATGTAAGGCAATCACATTGCGGGGAGGCAAGACTCTGAAGGGAAATGTTGGATCTGCAAAGAAGAAAGCTATGAAAGTAAAGGTTTCATTGGAGGTGGAAAAGGAAAAGGAAAAGGTTGAAGGAGATGAAAGTGTTGAGCTGGTAAAGGATAGATCAGATACAACTAACTCGCAGGCTGAAGCTGCAAATGAAGCTGAAGAGGGTATGGGTGAAGGTACAACTTCCTTCTCTTTACCACCAAAAATAGATAATAATAAGTACATGCCAAGGGTGTCGTACCCTGCACGTCTTAAAAATAAGGAACATGACCTTAAATTCAAGAAATTTCTAGAACGGTTAAAGTCTGTAGAGATAACCATTCCTCTCGTGGAAATGATTTCAGAAATGCCCACCTATGCTAAGTTCTTGAAAGAATTGATTTCAGGGAAAAGGCAGATAGAGCAGGAAGAGGTGATCATTCTCAACGGCACATGCAGTGCCATAGTTCAAAGGAAGCTACCCAAAAAGATAGAGGACCCTGGGTGTTGCACGCTACCAGTACAGATCGGAAAGGCCAAAGTGAGCATGGGGTTATGTGATCTAGGATCCAGCATCAACGTGATGCCTCTAGCCATGGCAATTCGCCTAAGGCTCGGAGAGATCGAACCGGTCAAGATGAAACTGCAGCTGGCAGACAGATCAGTCACTAAGCCCGTAGGAATCCTAAAGGATGTAGTAGTCAAAACCGGCCAAGTTCTTTTCCCGGTTGACTTCATTATCCTTGACATTGAAGAGGACTCTGAAATGCCACTTATCCTGGGACGCCCGTTTTTGGCCACTGGCGGTGCACTGATTGATGCCACATCTGGAAGAGTCACATTGAGGGTGGACAATCGAGAAATCTCTTTTGACATGGAGGAGCTGCAGAAATTCCCGGATGAGGGATCTTGTTCCATGTTTGATGTAATAGAAAGTAGGTGTGAGGACGAGAGCATAGACTCTATGACTGTGATGACGGACAAAATTTCAAAACAGGTACTGACGCCTGGAGGTGCTGAGCAACAAAGAAGTTGCAACGCTGTTCACTTCGAAGACCCTATCACCGGGGATCTTGAAGAGTTTGACGGTGTTGAATTCACTCTGGAGGAGGAATAGAGCACCACGGAAGAGGAAGTGGACCCTGTACCGACACAGGGTCCTGAAGGTAAATCTGATCTCTCACCCCCAACCAATTCTCGCAAATTACTACCTTCCGTTGAATGCCCGCCAGAGCTTGAACTTAAAATACTTCTGGATCATCTTAAGTACGTCTTTCTCGCTGAACATAAAAGATTACTGGTAATTGTGTCAGCCAAGCTGACACAAGAACAAGAAAAAACTCTGGTAGACATTCTAAAGAAATATGTACATGCAATTGCATGGACCATTTCTGATATAAAAGGAATAAGCCCCTCTGTTTGCATGCATAGAATTTTAATGGAAGAGGAGTACAAGCCCTCAAGGCAACCCCAAAGGCGTTTGAACCCCCATATGCAAGAAGTGGTAAGGAAAGAAGTTATCAAGCTCTTAGATGCTGGTATCATCTATCCTATATCTGACAGCAAATGGGTCAGCCCAGTGCAGGTAGTACCTAAGCGTGGGGGGATGTGCATAACGACTAATGAGCAAGGAGAAGAAGTGGCGACACGTCCAGTAACCGGTTGGAGAGTCTGCATCGACTACCGGAAGCTTAACACCGCTACGCGGAAGGATCATTTTCCCTTGCCATTCATTGATCAGATGCTGGAGAGGTTGGCCGGGAGGGAGTACTACTGCTTTTTGGATGGGTACTCTGGTTACAATCAGATTGTAATAGCTAGTGAAGATCATGATAAGACCACTTTCACGTGCCCGTATGGAACTTTTGCATACAGGCGCATGCCTTTTGGACTTTGCAATGCGCCTGCCACTTTTCAGCGATGCATGATGTCTATTTTCTCAGAATTTATCGAAAAATGCATTGAAGTTTTCATGGATGACTTCTCTGTGTATGGAGATACTTTTGATGAATGTTTGACAAATCTTGCAAAAATTTTGAAAAGATGCGAGGACACTAACCTAGTTTTGAACTGGGAGAAGTGCCATTTCATGGTCACCGAAGGAATAGTGTTGGGTCACCGCATCTCGCGCGCAGGCATCGAAGTCGATAGAGCCAAAGTCTCAGTCATATCCAACCTTCCATTACCAAAATCAATAAAAGCAGTTAGGAGTTTCTTAGGGCATGCCGGTTTTTACCGGAGATTCATTAAAGACTTTTCTAAAATTGCCAAGCCGCTCACTAATTTGCTTTGTAAAGAAAATTCTTTCGTAATAAGTGAAGCGTGTGTTCAAGCCTTTGACACGCTCAAGAAGATGTTGATTTCTGCTCCAATAGTGCAACCACCCGATTGGTCAATGCCTTTCGAGGTCATGTGCGATGCAAGTGATCTCGCCGTGGGTGCAGTTCTTGGGCAACATAAAGAAGGAAGGCATTGTGTAATTCATTATGCCAGCCATGCCCTGACTGAAGCCCAAGTCAATTACACCACCACGGAGAAAGAGATGTATGCTGTGGTTTTCGCGTTTGATAAATTCAGACAATACCTCATTGGTACGAAAACCATAGTATACACCGATCACTCTGCACTGAGATACTTGTTCAGCAAACAAGACGCCAAACCTCGATTAATCAGGTGGGTACTTTTGTTGCAAGAATTTGACATCATAATAAAAGATAGAAAAGGCAGAGACAATGGTGCTGCTGACCATTTGTCTCGAATAGAAAATGATAAAAATGAGATAGCCGTAAATGAAAATTTTCCGGATGAGCAACTGTTTGCCTTGCATCTTCATGATCAAGCTTGCCCATGGTTTTCCGACATGGCTAACTTTTTAGCATGTGGAATAACTCCACCATTCCAGAGCAAGAAGCAAAAAGCAAGGTTCAACCGAGAGGTAGTTAACTACTTCTGGGAAGATCCTTATGTCTTTAAGCATTGTGCAGATTCGATTATTAGACGTTGTGTAACTGAGCACGAGGCTTATCAAATTGCTAAAAAATGTCATGAACCGGAATATGGAGGTCACCATGGCCCCACTCGAACAGCTCACAAGGTGCTCGAGTGTGGTTTTTATTGGCCTACCATTTATGAGGATTGCAAGGCGTTTGTTAAGGCTTGCGACAGATGCCAAAGACTAGGGAATATCTCCAAGAGGGATGAGATGCCTCAAAAAGGAATTCTCATCCTTGAGATTTTCGATGTATGGGGTATTTACTTCATGGGACCATTCCCGACATCTGATGGGAATCACTACATCTTGGTAGCTGTCGATTACGTGTCCAAGTGGGTCGAGGCGGTTGCGCTGCCAACCAATGATGGTCACCAAGTCATCAAATTTTTGAAAAATAACATTTTCAATAGATTTGGTGTACCTAGGGTAATCATATCTGATGGAGGAACCCACTTTGTCAACAAAGCTTTTGCAAATCTCATGAGCAGAAGTGGGATTCTCCACAAGATCGGCACACCTTATCATCCCCAAACCAGTGGCCAAGTCGAGGTATCTAACCGCGAAATCAAACACATACTCAAAGCCACTGTGGGGATAACCCGCAAAGACTGGTCACGTAGACTCAATGATGCTCTATGGGCATACCGCACTGCATTTAAGTCTCCCATTGGGATGTCCCCATACAGGCTTATCTTTGGAAAAGCCTGTCATTTGCCTGTAGAACTAGAGCACAAGGCTTACTGGGCCGTAAAAACGCTTAATTTCGACCCACGAGTTGCTCAGAGTAAGCGCAAGTTGGACCTCAATGAAATTGAGGAAATACGGGCGCAAGCTTATGAAAGCTCGAGGATTTACAAAGAGCGGACCCAGAAGTTACACGATCGTCGTATAAAGTCTAAACACTTCTATGTTGGCCAAAATGTCTTGTTATTTAATTCTAGGTTAAAGCTATTCCCCGGAAAGCTTAAATCCAGATGGGAAGGGTCATACGAAGTGGTGCACGTGTTTGAAAGTGGAGCTGTCAGGATTCGAACTGACAAAGGAGAGCTGGTGGTGAATGGACACAGGTTGAAGGAGTATCTAGGGCAACTCGACCCCGGAAAAGAAGTCCAAATGACATCAGAGCCGGCCTATGCTCAATAAATATTCATATTTATATATCTATATAATTATTTATTACATATTTATTCGTCTCGAACGATAAGTATCCAAAAATCAACTAAACATTTAGAGTACTAAGACTCTAAATGTGAGAATGTTGATATTTGGAGAAAATCTAATATTTTTCTTATGTTTGCCTTGCAGGAATTCATGGAACCAACAAAAAGAAGGATAAAGCTTTGAAAACCAGGTTCCCGGTGGGATTAATACCAAATTTAATGGAAAGTAATTTTGGAATTTAGAGAAATTTAAAATCCGGAATAACTCCATAAAATGAGGGTGTTAATCCAACCTAATTTATGGAAGCAATTTATAATAGAGTAATATTTATGTTTAAATGTGTGTTTAGTATGCTAATTTCAAGAAAATCCATAATTTCAGAAAATTTGAAATTTGAAAAATTTCAAAATTTTTCTAAGTGTTGAATGCGAACTATTTTGCATTTCAAATCAATTCGGTCTACATCGAATTGTTTGAAACAGATCGCATTGGAGGATGCCTTGGAAATTTTTAACCAATTCGATCTCCAAGCCAATTCGGTCTAGACCGAATTGGCCCTAGAGACCGAATCGGCTTCCCCAAGACACATCCTCCATCCTTGTGTAAATTTGGCCAAGTAGCAATTCGATCTATAGCAATTTGGTCTAGACCGAATTAATTTTGAATAGATCGAATTGATCTACAAAAGGCATTTGTGTTTCCGTAGTTTTATTTATGCAAGTGAGCACTTCGATCTATAAGGCAATTCAGGTCTAGACCGAATTGCCCATATAGACCGAATTGCCTCACAAAAGCATCCCTCAGTAATCTTCCTAAGTAACCAGATTCGGTCTGCTTGCTGTAATTCGGTCTCTAGACCAATTCAGTCTAGACCAAATTGACTTCTAAAGATCACATTGCAGTAAGAGTGTGTTTGCTTTCCCTTTCAATTCGGTCTCTATGCCAATTCGGTCTAGACCGAATTGGCCTAAGAGACCGAATCTCTCACAAACACTTGGAGACCATATCAATTCGGTCTAGACCGAATTGATGGTTCGGTCTCCAATAGACCGAATTAGCCACTCCCCTACCCCTTTATATTCCATTTTCCCCCTCTTTTCCCTCACTTTCACCCTCCAACACTTCGATATTTCCCCGAATCCCCTATCGCGAACTCGTCTTCCTCGCGAAACCAGGGCTCGAGCCAAAGCTTTTACTTGATCAACTCCGTTCAAGGTGCGTAAAAATGGCATCTTCTTCGTCTAATCCTACTGGGAGAGTCGGGTAAGTGCTCTGTTTTTGATTTCACACTCCCATTTTCGCGATTCCAGTGTTGGTTTTTCATTGTTTTTGCGAAATCGGTAATGGGGAAGGGAATGGTGATCGTTTTCGAGTGGGAGATGGTCGGGAAGTGGCTGGAATGGGTTGGGTGTGGTCGGAAATAGGATAGAACAGGGTAGGCAGAACCTTGCCATTGTTGCTGTTCGAGTCTCTTTGGTGTAGGGATGTTTTTATTTTTGAAAATATGGGTTCAAAACCCATAAAAATCTTATCGTTGTACAGTGTGTTGCTTTTTGATTGTTTGTGTATGTGTTGTTCTGTCTGTGTCTGTTTTTGTGAAATCTGTGAAAATGGAAAACACTGTGGTTTGTTTTTTCCCTTGCAATCACTGTGTTATTTTACTGGTTATTTGATAATGTTGATTGGATATGCATGTTGATGGTACTGCCGTATATATGTTTTGAAGCATGATTTATTGGCTAAATTTTTACATGATCATGGTATGAATGGATTGTCTGTGTTGTTTTCATGTACCGTGTTTTGTGTATTTTGTCAATAAATGCTTTTGTCGGGTACCGGTTGACCACAATTTGCAAACTTAACTCGAAAGTTGATGTTTGCACATACGGGAAACATGGTATTATAGACGAAACCATGCCAAAAATTTTTCCAACACTTTTGGCATGGCATTTATGTCTAAAAAGACAAAAAAATGGTAGAATGTTCTTTTCTTTTAAAGTGTTTGACTTGTGCTCATTTCTTTGGGCTAAATGTGGAATATTCAAATGGAACATCTTGTTTCATTCTTTAATACCCATTTCCCAAAACAAAATCCAAATGGGGGACCACTCACACCCCCAATTTTATTAAATAAACAAGTCAACACTTCTCAAAAATCCAAAAATGACCTTTTTGTGTATGTGCATGTGTATCTTTGTTTTTATTCTCCATGATCCATTACCACATGCTAGTGATTGCATAATTTGTCATGTGCATTTGTTCCTCATCATTGATCATCTTGCTGCCTATTTCACATGATTTAAATCACTTTTTAAGTGATAAAAATCCAAATCTCTTTCGTAGGTTTAATAGCCTATGAAAATTTTACTTTTTGGTCCTTTGACCACTTCAAAAAAAAAAAACTTTTAGACTATTTATAGTCTAAGAAAAATTTTGTAAGGGTCCCAGATCCTTATTTCTCTTACCTCTCTCTCTATTTTGTTGCAATAAGAGTTGGATTTAAAAATCCAACCCCATGTCTTTTTATTCAATAAGTTCAAGTAAAAAACCAATTAACTCACATTTAGAGCTCAACTCAAAATGTGAGGATGTTGATTTTCCAACTTGAAGATGTTATCAAAAATTTGTTAAAAATAGTTTCAACTCCTCTTCTCAGGGACAAATACATGATAACCTCCATAATGGGTCTTCCAACGACCACTCCAGACCTTGCCTTTTTGGAAATCGAAAGGCTGAAAAGGCAGATCGAGGCAAATAGAAGTGCCATCAGGGACGAATTTAATCTGAACATGGACCACCAGATCGAATGGAGATTTGAAATGAAAGATCACTGGTGGAGAGATATTCCAGAAGATGAGAGAAACCTTAAGGCTACAGGCCTTGAAAGAGACCTCTGCCAGCACATGTGGAACTTCTGGAATAACGAATTCGACCAGGCGAGATATGACTTGAGTTTCGACGATCCGAGAGTTCACTATGAGAGAATGGTTTGGAGGATGATTCAGCACAAGGCCAGGTGGAATCGAATGCTTGAGCAGCACCTCGGGGACAAGAAAATAGCAGCCTTCGAGCCAATCCCCATTCAACCAGCCATCACAAAAGAAACCAGGAGTCATTTTGACAGACAAACTCCTCCAGTACACAAAGTGGCGGTGTCTGGAATGGTCTACATGCCAGATGCTTTCCCATTCACGTACAAGAAAGAACTATTTGACAATGGGACTATTTGTGGACCGGAAGAACAACTGTGGCTCACAAAGCACGCCAAGGCACGCCACATTGAGATGGCATACAACTTTTGGGAGTCCCTTCAACCTGTGCTGAATTATGGAGCAGCCCACCACACTCCGATGTTGGACTCAATAATAGAAAAGACAAAAGCAATACGGAAGTTGTGGGGGGAATACATGAAGGCATGGGGGAGCTGGGAGAAGGACATCAGACAATCTGTGCTAAACCCAGGTGTGGTGATACCCCCGGGAAATGAGGAAATCACTCCAAGGTTTCTACCAACAACATTCCCGGTGGTTGAGCCCAAAGAAACCACAACGGTTGGAATGCCAAACTTTGCGCTAATGAAAGTTGAGTGCACAGCGATGTACAAATCCAGACATTGGGACAGGATGGGCAGAAAGAAAAAGCATATACCACTGATGAGCCAGACCAAATGCCTGGAGTACTTGGACATTCCACCGGTTCGGGACTTGTCAGGGCTAAATGAGAAGGAGGCAGACATCATGGACACTCTCTATGCAGACATGAAGACCAGATTCTTCGAACTACTGCGAGAGATGGACTGGGAAGCCCTGAGGTACTGCCAAGAGAACAAAGTGCGACTACGGTATAACACGGGGTTCCAAGGAGTCTTGGGTAGATACTTCAAGGCTAAATGGACTGCCCATCTTACAGCGATGACTGAGCCCAGTTTTATAGAGAAGTATTTGAAAACCAAGGGGCCAGAGTTGAGGCTGTGGACCAAAGCTGATGACAAAATGATTGATGATTATGTGGACCCGACGTCCGAACCCCACCAGTCAACTGAATCGGAGCCTCTCCAAACCGAATCTGCACCAGAGCCACCAAAGAAAAAGAGGAAACTGATAAAACTGGCTGAGAAAGAAAAGGCTGGAAGACCTGCTGAACCTCAAGTCAAAATTCAAGAACCTCCCAGTCAGCCAAGGACTCTTCCACCAGTGCCCAAATTCGATGGCAAGCCTTCCAAACCAAAGAACAGGGGCAAGGAGCATGCCGTTGATCTGTCCAAGAGAGAGCAGCAGCGTCTAGCCCAAGAACAATATGATGCAAAAATAGCAAGAAAGGCCCAAGAAGAAGCCGACGCAGAAAAGGCAATGAAAGATCAGAAGGTTGCGGAAGCTGAACGGGCTGAGGAACAAAGGGCTGCTGCCCGCAAGGAGCGTCAAATTGAAAGAGAAAGGCAGCAGAAGGAAGAAGCCGAGAGAGAAATGGTCAAAGAAAAAGAAGAGTGGAGGCAACAACGAGAAGCAGAAAGGGCCGAGAAAAACAGACTGTGGAAGGAAGAGATGGCCAAGAAAGCTGAGGAAGAGGCTAAGAAGGCTGAAATGGAAGAGAACATTAGAAAAGCCCGGGAAGAGGAAGAGAATAGAAAAGCTGCTGAGAAAATTCAAGCCGAGCTAGAGAAGAAGCAAACGAAAGAGATCACAACGGAGGCCGATGTTGGGGACAATGATTGTCAGATAATCAGCGGAACCAACATCGTACCTGTTAAAGTAAAAGAAGAGCCGGCTGAATGGGCTAAAGATCGAAAGAAGCAGCAAAAGGAGATAGCCACTAGGAGGAGTGGGAGTGAAAAGAGAGTGGATGAGATCGGTGAAAGACTCAAACCCACAGAAGAGATAGAGGAAATGGTGCAGGAGGGCAATGAGCGTTTTGAACAGTTGAAGGAAAAGACTGCGGAACTCTTAGAAAGTTTGGACCAAGTTGCTGCAAATGCAATGGCTGCAGCTGCTGCCCAATCTCAACCCACCGCACCTGACGAGAATGTGACAGAATTAGAAGACTCGCATGCTGAAGCGGGTCCACAAGCTGAGGCAAACCAAGGAGAAGCAGTGGCAAACGAGGGCAGCGGTGGCAGCACTCATGCAGAATTAGAGACCATTGAGGACCTGTTCAAGAACAAGACGTATCAACAAATCCTCCAAGGGGATCTTGATATTACTGGAGATCAAGGAGATAACATGGTAGAACAATTGTGGAAATTAAACACAGGGAGGGACGAGGAGGTACCTCAAAAAGAAACATCAACATGTTGTTGACCCCGTCTTTTCTGATGATTTTCTCAAAGCTGTGCTTCATGAATTTCCTTGTAATTCGTCTGAACAGGGAATATCTCAAGGAGGCGAGCAAGCGGAACACGAACAACAGCCTGAAGGACAGCCGCAGGCAGATACGCAGGCTTAAACTAAACATCAAGTAGAGGGTGAACATCGTGAACAACAGGAGCAGATAGAGGAGAAATCGGATTCGGATTGGGCGCAGGCATACCCCCAGGACACCCAAGAATCAACGGGGTCAGTCCGATCCACTGGGTATTGGGTGACCTCTACCTCAAAGGGGCGCCTGGGGGTATCCACAAAGAAATGCAAAAAGTTCCCCATTAAGGACGATGCAGATATAATGAGGAGGTTCAACGGGAACGAGCAGAATGCGGGGCGTTATATGGCGCTAGGAGAGCTATTCGTACCTGATAAAGGATTCAGTTCAGAAATGGTGAATCTTCCTATGCTGGTCTTCCTGCAACAAAACCATGGATGGACTGAATTCCTTACGCACCACGCTGAACCTGGGATAGCAGAGCTGGTTCGGGAGTTCTACTGCAATATAAATGTCACTCAAAAGAAGAGTTGGGTGCGAGGAGTTGATGTAGACATATCTGGAGAATATCTGAACAGATTCCTTAATACCCCCAACTGGGTATCAGAATTCCCGACAGCTGAGCACTTTGAGAAGGGAGCATGTAAGGCAGTTGAGAGGTCATATTACGACAACATCACAAGGTCCCTCACTGCCGAGAGCTATACTGGCGAATTCTCTTTCAAAGCCAAGCACCTGAAGCTGGAGTTCCAACCCTCATATGACTTCTACATGTCAAAAATCAGGCCCAACCCTCACGCACATGAGACATCTGGTCGAATGCTGAAGGGTTTTGCTAAGCTGTGGCATGGACTGAAGATCAATGTAGGGGAGCATATCTTCCATGTCATGACCTCAAGGACCTCCGGCAGGGCAGCTGCTCTCTGCTATCCAAACCTCATTAGAAGAATCTGCGAAGCCCAAGGAGTAGATCTATCCGTTTTCTCAGGGAGCGACACCATTGATATGAGTCGCCCAATTCCAGTTCCAAAAACGCGGGTAACTGATCCGGTGGTATACGCGATGCCAGATGAATCAGAAGCCCAATCCAGATACACTCCTGGACAACCGGCTAAGCGCAAATCACGAAAGAAAGAGGCCCGTACTGAAGCGGTGCCTTCAACAAAAGAAGCTGGAGTCCCCTCAATTGGACCTGCTACAGAGGAATACCCTCAAGGTGATGCCCCCACTCAGAGTCATCCCGGAACTGATGTTTCCACTCCAAGCCTATCACGACGACACCCAGTCCGACCTTCTCGCAGAAGCCCGACTGTATCTCAGTATCCAGCCGATTCTCAAACTCTAGAAGCAGTGAGCAAAATGGGAGAGTCAATGATGCAGAGTGTCAAATCCTTGGCCGACGTCATTGTTTCGACTCAAGAGAAGCAAATACAGAGAGAGGAAGAGTTTAGGATGAGAATGCTTGAGAGAGAAGAGGAGTTCAAAAAGGAAGCGGCTGAACGAGAGAAAAGGCAGCATCAGGAAAGGGTTGAGAGCGAAGAAAAGACAAGAAAAATGTTCGAAATGATGTTCACCAAGCAAACCAACCTGATGGAGACGTTACTCAGGAAGCTACTCTCACCTCCAAGAGACGACACCGGACCCTTCAAGCACCATTCAGAGAAGAAAGATTGAGTCAACGCGATCATATTCCTACGAGCTTAAGTGTAAAAATCATGCATTAGATGTTCCATTCAATCAGTACACTTTCATTCATACTGTGGAAATCTTCTGTAACTGATGTATTTACTGCTTTCCACAAAGAGAATTTGGTTTTGAATTCTCAAAATATTTTTGAAAAAGATGTGTGACAGTCCAAGATGAATAAGTGACTGTCACGCCAAAAACAAGCTGTGACATGCTTGCATGATCACAGTGTCTTTTTACTGCTTTCAATTAAATAACCAGCATAAAACGAGCATAAATCTGTCACCTAAATTCACATGTTGAATTTAGGCTAAGGATGAAATTTTCAAACTATTAAATTGGGATAAAACAATTAAAAATATGCATGATATAAATTCTTGAGGTTTTGAGCTAAAAAAATCCAATGATATGATCACTTGGAAGAAAAACAAAATTTTCATGTTGAGAATTTGATTGAATAATTTGCAAGAATCTTTCAAAGGCTAAATTTAAGAATAAAGGTATGACATGACCAAACCGTCCATGTGAGATCTGAGCCGAGTCATTTTTACTCAATATTTCTTTGTTGTGTGAAAATCAATTCGATTAAAGGACACTAGAACTTGCAATTGGGATCGATTCAAAACCATGTCATATTCCCGAAATCGAGTACATGATCGAGGCACTTAGAAAACCCAAAATTTTGGCTTTCGTTTAAATTCCAAACCCAAAAATATTTTCCCTTTAGGATTAACCAAGTTGAGCCTTTAAGCCTAATTTTTCTTTGAAACCACTATATTTCCCTAGCCTCATAAAAAGACCAAGAAATCAAACCCAAGTGTACACGAATCAATTCCATCAAGGCATTATAGTTTATGATCATCAAAAATATCAATCGGTATTCTTAAACCGATCAAAAAAAAAAGAGAGGAAAGTGTTGAGATTCATTCAACAGAAATAAATTGCAATTGACAAAGCAAATTAGACAAAGTCTAATGTCATGCAATAGAAAAGAAAAACAAAAGAAAGAAAGAAATAGTGATGATCATAGATTTTAAATCAAAACATGCCAAGTTATGATGGAATGGATTCATGTCACTCTTTAGCCTAATAATATCATTCCTTACCCAATGTTACTGTAACACCCCGGATTTGATAACCCAGGCCGAGGTGTCACCATCGCATCCCCCTAGCAAGACACGGATTCCCGAGCTCGCTAAGGGGGTGCAAGGCTTATGGGTATACAAAGTTTTAAAAACATTCAACAATGAATCCGGAATTTATTAATACTTCAATCAAAGTACGATAGTAAAAATCATCATGCATGGATAAGGTAAATGCAGCGGAAAAGTAATCACGGCCAACACGGCCAAAACATCGGGTTCAACAGACCCAGTAAAAACAGTAGTATGATGCAGTAAATAAAAATGTTCACAAATATATCCCCCCAAATGCGCGTGCATGCGTCACTCGACATACTCTGTAAAAAAAAGAAATGACAATGATTATCAGTATAAAGATATACTGAGTAAGTTACTCCCTAACTAACAAATAAAAGGGGTTACATTTGTTTAAACTAAAGATTTCGCTTACCATACGTAAATTTAAAATACATAATTTATTTGCAGCGGAAAAACATGATTAAAGGACTTAATTGTAAAAGCGTAATTTAAAGCATAATTTAATATGCATAATTTTAAATACATAATTAAAAGAAAAAGCATGATAAATACGATTTAAGCATAATGGAACACTCACACAAGTCTTTTACATTCTATCCCGTAGACTAAGAAGAGGACACCATACCGGGAGATCACTAACGAGGCAATCTCAACATAGGACCACTAACGAGGCAGTCCAAACAATGGGAGACCACTAACGAGGCAGTCTCAAAAAGATAGTAGGACCACTAACGAGGCGATCCAAAAATACAGCGCGCGAGATCACTAACGAGGCAATCTCAGATAGTAGGGAGACCACTAACGAGGCAGTCTCAAAGATAATGATAGCATGAAGATCGGCTCAGCCTAGTGAACGGGATTTTTTGAAAGTTCGTATTTCAATGTTATCAAATGATCGATATCGCATTTTCATAGTTCGAGTTTTCTCAAGTTCGAAAAATCCTATTCGAGGCAGTTTGTCGCCTCTCTTAATTAAAAATTCGTCCTTACACCAAAAATTCTAAAATTTTTACAGTAGTTCGAAAACACACACACGAACAACTTTCATGTTTTAAGTTTTCGGAAATAAGGTTCCGAAGTGAGTCGAAATTCGAGTTCATTGCAAAGAATGATTTCTGTCTTAAAAACTGGTTCCGTCACAGGTTCGTGCAACGCCGATTAAAAATTCATTTCAAAACCATTTGATGCGAAATTTTTACAGTAACTACAAAACACGTTAAGGAACAACTTTCATGTTTTAAGAATTTGGAAATAATGAATTCTTGGTACTCAAAAATCGACCACAACTCACTGCATACTCGCGGGCTCCGAATAAGTTTTAAAACAGTTCTGAAAATTCGACCGTTTGACATATCAAATGAACACCAAAATCCGTGAAAGTTTATATGTATAATCTAGACACAATTATCTACAACTTTTGTTTAGGAATGCAAAGTTAAATCATTCGAAAAATGGGTGAAAAACATGCATCAAGTCGAGTAAGGAAAACTGTCACAGTTTAAAAATGTTCGGGATGTCACAGAAAGTTTACGGCGTGATTTGGGATAGCAAATCTTAATGTCAACGGCTGAAATTTGGACACAAGATAGATAAAGATGTTAGGAACAACTTTTATGTTGAAAAGTTTTCGGTTTGAATTCCCGAAGGTCGAGTTTTAGGCGAGTCTTTGAAATTGGACGAAAATAGGGTTTTTGAAAACCGATTTTTGTTACAAGCCTATATCTCGAGTTTTAAACAACAAACAACCACGAAAATTTGTGAGTAAGGTTTTAACTTACAGATTTGAAGATTAGGATTACTGGGATTGGTATCCGGATGCTCTAGGGTCGCGACGAACGGCCAATCCTTCCGATCGCTTTTCGTTCGTTTTCCGGCGTGAAATCGTAGTAAAGGAAACGGGTTAGATTTTGAGTTTCTAAGTGTTATGGACGAATTAAAATGTTAAACCATGGCTTACCAAGAGTCTAGAGGGCAGGGCTTGGTCCCTTCCGCCTCGTCGTCACCGGAATGTTCGTCGGAAAGTGGATTCGGAGAGCTTTTGGCTTGGAGAGGAAGAATAGAGGGTGGCTAGGGTTTGTTTTCTGGAAAATATGGGGAAAGGGCGGCCACACAGTCCCTATAACCTTCCCCCACTGCCTTGATCCGCTTCCCCTTGATAGGGGACGAATTTTTGGCAAGAAAATCACCATGGAAGGAAAGTTTACACCTCCTGCACCTCTGGCGCGCTGGTGACGCGCACATAGGCCTTTGTCCGCGCGGAGTGCGCGCGAACCATCCAGGGACGCGACTCCCTTTGGCCGCGCGGTGGCCGCGCGCATGCGCGCGGGGTGCGCGCCGCCCGAACCGGCCGGTTCGGGCGGTTTGTGTGGTGCGTCGGTTCTTTTCTTCCTTTTCTCGATCGGGTTTCTATCCTTCGCGCTCTTGGTCCGACTTTTTGGGTCATTCCCGACTCGAAATTCTCATGTGGGTTTATCTACGAATTCGATCTAACTCCCGTATGATAATTCATCTACTTAAACTCGTCCCGTCCTTCCTTAATGATTTTACTGAAGTTGTGTTTTGGTTTCTTCGGGTTTAACGATGGGATGCTTTCGGTTATGTTGTTATTTTGTGATTTATTTTATGACTGAACTTAGAAATTAGTTCCAAGCTGCCTACGTACCCTGTGAAGGGATCAAGTCATGACGTAGTTCAAAATAATTTGAATTTGTTTATTTGAAATACAAAATATTCGGGTTGTTACAGTTACAACCGTATGCCCCGTTATAACCTTAAATAAGACCTCGGGATCTCGATTTGAGGAAATGAGTGGGTGGCGAGTTGGTCTAATTGCAAGCTTATGGGAGAATTTATTTGAATTTGATTATGAGCGTATTGTTTAAAAGCCAACTTTGAGAGTGAGTGAAATTTCCGATTCTACTATATGTGAGGCTCTACTTTGATTGATTAATGATCATGTCATACTTGAATTCAAGAATTAAACCAATGAAAATTTTCTATACATACATTCAAGAAGAATTAACAATAATGATTGATTTGTATACCTATCCAAGGGAGAAGTATCATTTCATTAAACACTGCAATCAAGAGAGTTTAATACTTGTAATTTTAATTGTATTATCCCAATATAACAAGAATGAAATTTTTGAAGCCACGCAAATGGATTGAATATGCAGAGTCCATGCTCTTAGGAGCACTGGCTCTGACTGCTCGGGGACGATCAGTATTAAATGTGAGGATGTTGATAATGGCCAAAATTGTCCATTATTTCCAATCCATTTCCGTGTCTGAGACGGACATTTTGATCGAAATCCCATCTTATTTCAATAAGAAAGCAGCTGAATTCGACAGATTGATGCAAGTTTGTAAAAATATTGAGCTGGTAATGAAAGACAGAAAAATATGCAATTTTAATTGCATTTGTGTTAGAAAAATCCAAAAACGTGAAAAAAGGAAAACGAAAAGAAAAAGGAATGAAAAGATGGGCAAAAGAATAAAATAGCCCACAAAAATCAAAAAGATGGGAAAAAGAATGAAAATCCCACAAATTGAAATTTTGGTTAAGTGTTGAAGATCAATTCGGTCTATACGCAATTCGACCTAAACCGAATTGCTCATTAGACCGAATTGCTGAAGAGAAGAAGAAAAAGAGAAGTGTTGAAGAAGAGAAGAGCAACCAATTCGGTCTGTGGCAGTTCGGTCTAAACCGAATTGACCCCTAGACCGAATTGCACTATGGAAAGAAGAAGACTTTGAGCAAAACAGAAAAGAAGGAGTTCGATCTATTGCAATTCGGTCTAGGCCGAATTGATTGCATAGATCGAATTGCCTCAAAGCAAGGAAGCCAAGCAGGAGCCACCTTCAATTCGACAAGGCCAATTCGGTCTACCCATAGACCGAATCACCACATTTCATGCTCAAGATCAAGGAGAAAGACCTCATGTCACCAATTCGGTCTAAACCGAACTACTTGAGGAGACCGAACCACATTCAAAATTGCAGCTGTGAAGCACGTGAGAAATGCATGATGGGCCTAGGGTTTCGAGAAGAAGTATAAAAGCTGACCTTCCTCAACACAAGAAAAAAATCCCAATTCTTACACACTTGGACATTTTGCTGGGAGACAAAAAGGAGGAGCAGAAGGTTCTTCACCCCTTAAGGGTTAGGTATGTAGTGTAGTTAGTTAGTTTATTTTCATGCTTGTAATGTAGTTTTATTGCTTTTGAGCTTAGTTTATTTTTCATAGAAGCTTGTTACCACCCTTAGTGTAGCCATTTCCATAAACTTTAAATGCTTTGTAGTTAGAATGAACCCTACCTTCAAGCCAATGAATGGTTTTAGGGTTATTTACTGCTTTCAAGTGTCAATGCAAGAAAGAATCCAGAAATGGGTTTTCATTTCAAGTGTTTGGCATTTATTTAATGCTTTCCTTAGCAATAAATGTTAGAATGTTTGTTTGTTTCAATTAGGTTACATTTATTATGTCCTAGTTGACTTACATTCTCAATAAATGTATGCTAGTGGGTTTTTGGCTTGATCTTACACCTTAGAGATTCAAATAAGTGTTCTTAGGTTTTAGACAATCTTAGGCTTGTTAGAATTTATTTCCATGCTTTTCAGTTGCTGTTTTAGTCTCCTTTGTTCGCTTATTGTTGCCTTAGATAATGTAGGTGTTCTTATTTTTAAGCATGTGTTCTTATTTGTTCAGTAGACGTTTAAGTTTTTGATCTTTGAATGCTTGTTTGTAGAATTAAGGTTTGTTTCATGCCAATACCTGCTAGCCACGTAACCTAGGTCTATTTTCCTTAAAAACACTCATTAGTGTGGCTGTGAGGTGAAATTGATGTGAAATGAAGGATTTGGTAAATCTTATCCATCATGAACCACACAATGTAAACCGAATCTGCACTTATGAGAGAAAAGACATGCAATTCGATTTGAGGCAATTCGGTCTAGACCGAATTGCCCATGAGAATGGAATTGCATGGCAAAAATATTTGTTGAATGCTTTGTCTAAAAATTTATATGCAATTCGATCTAGGCAATTCGGTCTATACCGAATTGCCCATGAGTCCGAATTGCATAACAAAAAGGTTTCCTTGCAATTCGGACTGTGCAATTCGGTTTAGACCGAATTGCTCATATAGACCGAATTGGCATTGGAAACCACATTGTATGCATTCCATCCCCTCATGCCTTAGTTTATTTTCTCTGTCTTACCAATTCGAATTGTCCAAATTCGGTCTAGACTGAATTCAACTGGCAATTCGAATTACCCTCATTTTGGGGTAAATGCCTTAGCCAAATTTGAGTGAAGGAATGACTTCATCAATTCGAATTGTCCAATTCGGTTTAGACCGAATTCCTTGACAATTCGAATTAGAGGATGCTTCATGACTTTACAAGGATTAATTGGGTATGGTGTTACTTCATACCTCATGCATCCTCAATTCGGTCTCTTTTGCATTTTGCCCAATAGACCGAATTGCTTTCTTCCTTCTATTTTAAAACTCCAAAAATATTTTATTACCAGAGTTGTGTAAGTTGCATGGGTGTATTGGGCCTAGGCCCATTACATCTAATTTTATCCATTACACATCTCAACCCATCAGTGTCTAATTATTGTGTGATTAACACTCACACAATAACAAAAACATTTTCTTGATCTTATTTATTTTCCCTTTCATTGTGTGTATGAATGGGTAATAAGAAATATCACAGATCAATGTTGGCGAAAAGGTCCCTTCACCGGGATAACGATTAGCTCGTCTTCTGTGTATTAATTATTACTCGTTATTTTGCATGGTCTGATTAGTGGTTGGTGGAAGCTACGGCGAAAAGGTCCCTTCACGGGGATAACGATTAGTCACTCAGCCAACTCCTAATCAGATACAGTTTTCTTTTCTTTACCTTAATTTCAAACCTGAATCTAGAGTTGTATTAATTATAGATGATATATGCCAATATTATCTATTAATTACTGCAGTAATAGAACATGTGGGTTTTCATCCAAATTCACAGATAGTAAAGTCTAAGGTGACGGCGGCAACTGTCACTTAAGGCATTCCACTGTCTACAAATCATATCATCTGGAATAATTGGGACCCGGACATCAGATGTTTGCAGTCCGGATAACCCCAATTATTTCTGCATTCTCTTTAGCCAAATTCTTCTTATCTCAGGCTAATTCATCTTTGTGTACCAAATTCTGTCTAACCCCACCATATATTTTGGGGTAAATTATTTTACTTCTCATATACATGTATGCATGATATTATTATGTAGATATTGTGGTCTATAATATTTTGGAGATTCTTCTCCTTGGACATAGAAGTCTTGATTTAAATCAGATTCTGCATAATAAATTTCCACAAAAATCACTTTATAAAATCCGGATCTGAGTAAGGGATAAATTCGACAGTTATGGCTAATTCATCTTCTACTGGGGGTTGATTTTGAGAACTTAGAAAAAGAGTCAGCGATTAGGTCTCTCCTAGACTGAAAGGATCTGTGTTTTAATTGAGAGTTTAGTACCTGTTTAGGGAATGATTTTCAAATACCAATTGGATTCTCAAAATTACTGTGTGTTGGAAATCTTTTATTGAGTGTTGCATCGAATCAGTGTCCACTTGGATTCGGATAAGATGTGATAATTAATATTAGAGGAACAACATATAGGCCTTGGTTAATTTCTAAGGTAGGGTTGAGTATTCTTTCAACTGCTATCTTCTCTCACCAAAGCCTAAAATTGAGTCTTGAGTGAGTACATTCGGAATAAACCTTCATAGGTCTGTTCCACTCATGTTTGTATCTCATCTGAATCTTGTCCAATCTTTGTTATTTTCTCCCTGTCCCTTCTGTCACTTTTTAAATCTGCTTTCGTAGAATAATTTTACATGCTTTCCTAGCATAATTCTTATCGCTTTCTTAGAATAGATTTAATCGCTTTTTAGACTTAATTTACCATGCTTTGTAGAATAATTTTACTGCTTTCATAATCTATTTTAAATTATTGTCAAGTAGTTGTTAGAAATCATTGCAAAACTTGAATCGAGTAACCGAGTGGAAAATCTTAGTAAACAACGTGGGCCCTGCTTCTATCGCACATCCTCCAGTGAACGATCCGGTCTTACTATAAATTACTGCAATTTTTGACACCGTGCGCCTTCGGGGGCACAGTTTCTTAACACGAGTAATAAAAACGTGACAACCTATAATATATCCCTAATCCCAACTCCATCTTCATAAATTGGTTTCACTAAATAAAATTGAAAACCAGGATTATGATTTTTCAGAAAATACTCATATAGTGGGAATGTGTTAAAAGTTTCATGGCAAGGATCTTCATGACATGAAACTATGATAAGTTTCATGATGCCAATTGCCGGGGACCTTCAGTGTGACAGACTGGAGGTCAAGATTGAACTATCTATCCCGGCTGCACCATGAAAGTTGTCAAAAGTTTCATGCCGGGGAGGATGCAGCGCCATTTGAAATCAGAGTACCCCACATGAGTAACAAAAAGTGAAATATATCCTTAAACCCCTTTCCCACGAATCATAACTCTTTTCTTTTAATAAATTTAACTTGGGATATTTTAGAAAAGCTCGTGTAGGAAATTGTCAAAAGTTTCAAGCTTCATTGAATTATTCCACTTATGATAAGGAACTGTTTGCTGTGGTAAAGGCTTTAAGAGTTTCGCAGCATTACCTTAGGGGTCGAGAGTTCGTCAATAACACGGATCATGAAACTCTGAAGCATATCCGAGGACAAGGTCAATTAAGCAAGCGACATGCACGCTGGAGCCAATCCATCGAAGGTTTTTCCTATGTCATCCGATACAAAAAGGGGAAAGACAATGTGGTCGCGGATGCCTTGTCCCGCAGAGCAACTCTTGCTGCTATGGCGACGACACATCTGCTAGGATTCGAGCATATCAAGACCTTGTATGCTACAGATCCAGATTTTGAGGAGATGTACCGACTGGCTGAGGTACATGCTTTCAAGGAATTTTCCTAACTTCATGGTTTTCTCTACCGGGAAAATCAGTTGTGTATCCCTCGAGGTTCTATCAGAGAATTACTCATCCAAGAAGCTCACAATGGTCAACTGATGGGACATTTCGGAAAGAATGCCACTGCTGAAATTCTAGCTGAAAAATTCTATTGGCCGGGATTGAGAAAACAAGTGGAAGAATTTATTGCTAAGTGCATCGTTTGCTTGAAGGCAAAATCCACAGTTAAGCCGCATGGTCTTTACCAAGCGTTACCAGTCCCAGCAGGACCGTGGTTAGATATTTCTATGGATTTCGTGCTTGGTCTACCCCGCACTGCACGTGGAAAGGATTCAATCTTTGTCGTGGTAGATAGATTCTCAAAGATGGCACACTTCTTGCCATGCACGAAGACCAGCGATGCACTTCATATCGCGAAACTGTTTTTCAAGGAGATCGTGAGATTGCACGGGATTCCAAAGTCAATCGTTTCTGACAGAGATGTCAAATTCATCAGCTACTTCTGGAAATCCCTCTGGAGCGAGATTGGAACGAAGCTGTTGTTTTCTACTGTCTTCCACCCTCAGACAGATGGTCAAACCGAAGCTGTCAATCGGGTACTCGGTAATTTGCTTTGTATCATTACCTCTTCAAATTCTAAGAGCTGGGATGAGTGCCTACCATATATTGAATTTGCATACAATAGGCACATCCATAGTGCAACTCACATATCTCCATTTGAATGCGTTTACGAATTTAATCCCTATCTCCGATTGACCTTCTGCCATTTCCTAGCAATTACCATTTAAATATAAATGGCAGAAACAGGGCTCAAGCAATCAAAGAGTTGCACAAGACTGTCAAGGAGAGCCTTCAAAAGTCAGCGGAGAGGTACGCGAGGTACCATGATAGGGGAAGGAAAAAGCTTGTGCTGATTGGGTGTGGCTTCATCTGCAGAAAGAACGATTTCCAGCCAAGAGGTGCAACAAATTATCTCCACGAGGAGATGGGCCATTTAAAATTCTCGAAAGGATTAATGATAACGCATATAAATTAGAATTACCTGAAGAATATAGAAACATTAATCCGTCTTTTAATGTTGCAGATCTTGTGCTGTATGAACGAGAAGAACAGGACGAGTACGATGCTTGTCGGTTGATAGCTCAACCTCCTCAAGGGGGAGGGAATGACGTGGAAGCCGGAACTGTAGCGACTGTAATTCCATTTCCGGAAGGTTCTTGTTCGAGAAAACAGACTAAGAAGTTCACCACCCGCATTGCTGAATTTTTAAAAGATCGTTTTCACAAAGAGCTGATTAAAGTATCCACTATCCAGTCGGAAGCAACTTTGCTCCTACAGCTCGAGCAAGCTGATGTCCGGGACCCGATGCCGTAAACCCAGAAGAGTGATTGGCCTGAGAAGGATACTTCATTTTGTTATTTTTGTAATAGTATAGCATTAATATGCCTTAAAATGACTAAGGCATGAAAACATGAAAAAGTCAAAATTTGGTAATTTTTGGGAATTTATGACGTCAACCGAAAGTTACGATGCTAACCCCTTTAGCGTTGTAAAGGGTACGATGCCAAACCTTTTGGCGTCGTAAGGCTTATGACGTGATCCTCCTTTGGCGTCGTAAGTCTTACGACGTGATCCCCCTTTGACGTCGTCAGTCTAGCGTCGTCGGTTTAGCGTCGTCTGGTTCGCGTCGTTAGTCCAGCGTCGTCGTCCCCAGGCTAGCGTCGTCGTCCTCAGTCTATCGTCGCCTGGCTAGCGTCGTCGTAGGGATGGCGTCGTCGTGCTCGCTCGTTAGGCCAGTTTTGGCTCACGACGTACGTAGTCTTCTTTTTCTTCTTTCTTTCTTTGTAACATGTAGGGGCTTTGGCATTCCTTATAAAGAGCCTCCCCATCACTTGTAAGTCATCTTTTGTTGAATATATCAAACTTTGCACACTTGCAAGTTCTTTTCAAAAGATCACCTTCATCCTTATGAAACATATTCATTTGGATAATTTCAATCAACTCGGTCGAGAAGCTTACCATGTTGAATTACACCAACACTTTGAACTTAATGAGGTTGTGAGGACAAGACATAGGGGCTTGTTTGCCTTCCATTGTTGATTTCTTGGAGTTGGTAGATTCACTATCCTTCTCTTCTTCACCTCCTTGTTTCTTCTTATTTTCATTTTCAAGAATGTATCCTATGATCCTTGGCAAATGCACTGCTTTTGAGAGAGAAAATATGGAATATATATGGGAATGATGTGGTAGTTTAATTTTAGTTCCAATTCGATTCGATTTATATTTTTGGTTGAAATTAATCAATATGAGTAATTGCTAGAGGGAAGTAGGATCCTGGAATTACTATTTTCCATCAGAAAAAACAAAACAAACAAGAAAGTAAACAAAGCTGTAAAGATTAATAAAACTAACCAAATACGTATCGCACGACGAAGAACAAATTAACCTAGCTTTTGGCCTATTATTGAAGGACATTCAACACAACCAACCCTAGAAAAACAAGATGGTGTTATTGCTGAAATTGGATAACAACAAAGAGTAAGGCCTTCGAGGCCTAATATGATGAAATTTCAATAAAATCTTTTGTTGAATAGCTACTTCAAAAAAGTTTAGAACAATGAACAAGAATTGAATTTATTGCCCACTACTTGTTACAAGAATTGGACTGCGCTTAGTTAATGCAAAAACTAGGATAAATATTTGTTGCATCTTTGGTTGGGTTGATTGTGTGTCCTCTCTGCCACGGTCTTGCTTGATATTTATAGGCAGCCAAGTAACTGACTTGAGGGAACACGATCTTGAGGCAACTGCTCTAGGAGTCTTCGAATTGCTCCGGCAAACTCATTGACATTGTGGCACTTGAGATTTGAGAACCAATGGGATGGTGGCCTGCAGTGGCGACACTTGAAATGGCATGCCTGGGTACTCCCCTTAGCGGCTCTCAAAGCTGGCTTGGGCAACGCGTACAGGCAGTTGGCTGAAGTCGGTGGCCGGTAGTTGATGGCGTGGATGGCCGAATGTGGTAGCACCTGGTTTATTTGCCAGACAGGTTGATTTTTTGGTGATAACATTTGTACCCTATTCAAATATTCAAAAGCATACACAAACTTTTGAATGTTTAAATAATTTTTTAGGCATCCGGCATTTAAGGGCCTCTTTTCCGATTGTTTTGGCCGTGTTGTTTAAAACCCGTGGCCCCTTTAAAAGTCAAGAATGTGAATTTGAATTTGAATTCTCCATTCTTTCTTTTGTTGCCATCGACAGCAATTCAAGTGGTAAATAATTTTTCCAGTAGGTGGTTGGTACATCAAATAGGGGAAATAATTTTATCATTAATTTTTTTTAATCTTTCGTTGGGCACTTTGATATTTTGTTTTTAATCTTTTAATAATGCCCATCGATTGGGCCTTTGTCACTTTTTTTTAAAAAAAGGAAAATCCTGTGCACATCGGTTCATAACTTTTCCACATTTGATTTTAATTCATGTACGCATTGGTTGTGCATGTGGGTCTGTTCCTTTTTTTTAAAAAAAAATATTTAATGGACATACCAATTGTTTAGACATTTGGTGCATTTTTTTTAAATAAAAATATAGCGGTTGAGCAGACCACGTGCCAGCATTTTTTTTATATAATTATTTTATAGGCATTTATTTTCCTCATACTTCCAGGGATGCTCATAAAATGACCCTGTTAATACATAAAAAATTGTGTTAATTTAGCTCACATACTTATATAGGTTCAATTAGCTTAAGGGCCCAATTATCACGCTTGCAAGGAGAAGGACAGCCCAAGATCAGTCCACGGGCCCGAGGGAGTGTCATCCCAAGCAAGCCATCTATACGAATAAAGGCGTAATCCAGTGGCAGCAAGACCCGAGCATATTAACTGCCCGAGTACCACGAGTTACTGGAGACGATTCTGAAGCGTTACAAGGTGACGTCACCGCGAGGCAGAAGAAACGTTCCTTATGCTCGTGGGAGCTTTATCCGCGCCAGACCGAGAATAAAGGCGGGAGGACTTAGTTTACATTTCAAAATTTTATCCCTTCCCCAACCGGTGCCTCTTCACGAACACACACCAAGCATTGTATAAATTCTAGAAATCACGATGTAATCTAGGGTCCTCAACCACTCCAATTTTTTTGCAATGTCTTTACATTTCCAGTACTTTACTTTTCTTTATTGCTTTATTTAATGCTATTTTACTGTACTTTCCTTTATTTTTCGCGATGCTTTAGTTCCTAGCATTTCTTGGGACTGTCCTCATCCCGCCTTCCATCTTGAATGCTCCGTCTCGAGGATTAAGCGTTACTCCGTAACGACAGTAACAGACCTATATGTATTTCTCACCCTGGTTGGTGAGATGACAACACCAATTGAGTGTTGTTTCCGCATGCTCCCTAAATAGAGTTTCCAAACCATGTGCTTTGATGTTAGAGCCGATAAGTTTGGAACCTCATGGGCAATGAATTGGTCTGTTTACTTATGTGTCATAGTTCTGACCGCAATTTTGGTCATCCAGAGTCGCCCAGAGCGGTTGAGTAACGTGACTTCAATCGCATCACCCTCTTTATGAAGGTTATCATTGACTGATTGGGTAAATGCTAAGCATCCTCTGTGTTAGTAACTGACATGCATGCACCGGATAAATAAAGCGAGCATGGAATATAACCTCCATCTCATCCCATGAAACTTTTGACAATTTCCCACTATATGAGTATTTTCTGAAAAATAATAATCCCGGTTTAATTTTATTAAATGAAATCAATTATGAAGATAGAGTTGGGATTAGGGATATGTTTATAGGTTGTCACATTTTTATATACTCATGTAGGAAACTGTGCCCCCGAAAGCACACGGAGTCAAAAATTGCAGTATTTATAGTAAGACCGGATCGTTCACTGGAGGATGTGCGATAGAAGCAGGGCCCACGTCGTTTACTAAGATTTTCCACTCGGTTACTCGATTCAAGCTTTGCATTGGTTTCTAAATCTACTTGACAATAATTTAAACTATACTATGGAAGCAATTAAAGTTATTCTTCAAAACACAAAAAAATTAGTCTATAAAGCAATTAAATTTATTCTAAGAAAGCAATAAGAATTATGCTAAGAAAGCGGATAAAATTATTCTACGAAAGGAGATTTAAAATGTGACAGAAGGGACAGGAAGAAAAAATAAAGATTGGACAAGATTTCAGATGAAACAATAATTAAACTTCCATGTTTATTACACAGATCTTTGGTTGGGATAATTCATCAGTTAGCTAACTCTCATGCTTTCTAGACTATGTTCCCTTTAACAGACAGGTACTTACAATGAAAATTTACATGCTTTTAAGACAACAAAATCTAAGATACCACAAATTCATCACTCCCCTTGCAATGCCTTGCAAGAATATGTTAGTTATATGCGGTGGACAAGCAACACCTAGCATATCATTAGTTGATATGCCAAGTACTCCTATCAGCCCCCTTGTCACACCCAAAGTCTAAATAAAATCCCGAATTAATCCACAACTCTTAAACCTTACAACCAGCGGCCAACCTCTAATTCTTCCTAGTGTCCTCTATAAAAGCATTTAAAAAAAGCGGTAAAGAAAGCAGTAAAGAAAGCATTTAAAAACCTATCACTCGGAAGTCTCAAAAGCTATCTCATTCCGTTAATATAAAAGAGCCCTGGTCTTGGTGACCAGATGCAGATTTAGAACTTCCCAAATATCAGTAAGCCACATTGCTTATAACATCCGGTTAGTTATGAGATACAAACTGAGTGGAACAGACCTGTGAAGATCTATCGACTCAATGCTAGGCTTTGGCGGGAGAGGATAGTAGTTGAAAGAATACTCAACCCTACCTTAGAAATTAGCCAAGGCCTATATGTTGTTCCTCTAGTATTAGTTATCACATCTTATCTGAATCCAAGTGGACACTGATTCGATGCAATACTTAATAGAAGATTTCCAACACACAGTAATTTTGAAAAAACAATTGATATTTTAAAATCATTCCCTACACAGGTACTAGACTCTCACTTAAAACACAGATCCTTTCAGTCTAGATGAGACCTAATCGCTGACTCTGTTTCTAAGTTCTCAAAATCAACCCCCAGTAGAATATGAGTTAGTCATAACTGTCGAATTTATCCCTTACTCCGATCCGGATTTTATAAAGGAATTTTTGTTGGAAATTTATTATGTAGCATCTGATTTAGATCAAGACTTCTATGTCCAAGGGAAGGATCCCAAAATAATATTGACCACAATATTTACATAATAATATCATGCATACGAGTATAAGAGAAAAGAAAATAAAATACCCCAAAATATATGGTGGGGTTAGACAGAATTTGGTACAGAAAGATGGATTAGCCTGAGATAAGAAGAATTTGGCTAAAAAGAGTGCCAGAAATAATTGGTGTTATCCGGACTGCAAACATCTGCCATCCGGTTCCCAATTATTCCAGATGGAATGATTTTTAGACAGAAAAGAATTCCAAGTGACGGTGACCGCCGTCATTCAGCTCCCTTTTGTCTGTGAGAGGAAGAAAAACCCACATATTTTCTTACTGTAATATTTCTCAAATAATGTTGGTCGACATCATTTAATAATACTACAACTTGAATTCAGGTTTTGAAATTAAGATAATAAAAAGAAAACTGTATCTACTTAGGAATTGGTTGAGTGGCTAATCGTTATCCCTTTAAAGGGACCTTTTTGCCGGAGCTTCCACCAATCACTAACTAGACCATGCAAAATAATGAGTAATAATTAATATACAGAAGACGAGCTAATCGTTATCCCGGTGAAGGGACCTTTTTGCCAACATTGATCTGTGATATTCCTTATTACTCATTCATACACACAATAAAAAGAAAAGATGAAATTAAAAGAATATTTTTGGTATTGTGTGAGTTTTAATCACACAATAATTTAGACACTAATGGGTTGAGATGTGTAATGGATAAAATTAGATGTGATGGGCCTAAGCCCAATACACCCATGCAACTTACACAACTTATGAAGATAAAAATATTTTTTTGGAGTTTTAAAAATAGAGAGAATAAGTTAATTCGGTTTACTGAGTTAGACGCGGTACAGACCGAATTGAATATGCATGAGAGATGAAGTATTACCTTACCCAATTAATTATTGCAAGGATGCGAAATAACATCATCTAATTCGGTTTGTCAAAGAAATTCGGTATAAACCGAATTGGACAAACCGAATTGATAAGGTTACTCCGTCACTCAAATTTGGCTAAGGCATTTGCTTCAAAAGGTGGAGGGTAATTCGATTTACCAATGCAATTCGGTATAAACCGAATTGGCAGACCAAATTTGTAATACCCGTAAATTTTAGAATATAAAAATAGGAATTAATCCAATAGGAAAGAAAGTCTCGTTCCGAGAACCCGTAAAATCGGAAATGCACGGAAATCAAAAGACGACGATTTCGAACCCGACGAACCCGAACACATGAAATCAAATGGAATCGGAATAAATGACCCGGAAAATCGAGCGCGAAAACGTGGAAGGATGGAAGTCCGAAAGAGAGGAGGAAAAGACCCGACGGATCGGATCGCACGGACCCGCCCGGACCGCAGTCCAGGCGGGAGCCGCGCGCTGACCGGGCGGGGTTTGGCCCTTCAGCGCGCCAACCCCGCGTGAGTCCCCAGATTCGTGCAAATGACGCGGTTTCGGCGATTTCTTGCCATAATTCGACCCCCCGACTATGGAAAGAAGATTTTGAACGGGGGAAGGAGTATTAGGACGAATTAGGGTTGAGCTCCACCCCATTTGTCAGCCTCCAAACCCCCTCTACTCTCCCAAAACACTCTCAAAGCCAAACACTCCTCCGGCGAACTTCCGACGAACTTCCGGTGACCTTCCGGCGACCAACGACGACCGTAGAGACGTGTAGATCAAGGATCACAGTCCTTAGATCATTGGTAAGTAGTATCTCAGATTCTCAATCTCTTTTTTCCTCTCGAATCCCCAATCTAACTCTTGATTCGTTGATTGCAAATACGTTCGTGGCCAAAGTCGGGAACTTTGCGTGGCGTAGATCCGTTCGTAGGAGTTTGGACAAGCCGAGCGACCCTAGGACGACTCAAGAACACCATTACTGTAAGTGGAGCCTTCCATGTCAATACGGGAGTTTTAGGGGCGTCCGAAGTAGTCGTAACATAACAAAACATAAAAACCGAAATTAAAAACCCCAACACGCACAGTTTCTGAAATCGGCCTAAAACTCATATTTCGAGGATTCAATCCGAGAAACTCAAAACTAGACTTTTAATCCTAACACATAAATCTAGGTCGTGTAAAAATTTCAGACATTTTCGTTAATGTTTGCTATTTCAAATCGCACCGGACATAAACTGTTTTACTAGGACTTTTTCGAAAACTGACAGTGATCATATTCAAACTTGATGAGCATGTTTCTATATTTTCTAGTCCGAATTGATCCTTGCAATCTAAATGAAAGTTGTAGGTAATTATGTCTAGTATGTGCATATAAAATTTCAGAATTTTTGGAGTCCATTTGATATGTTAAAAAGTCGAAACCTTGAACTGTGTCAAACCTGAGTCCGGACAGAATTCTGCTTGCGTAATAAACTCGATTTTTGACATGTTTCCTCAACTTATTTCGAAAAAGTTAAAACACGAAAGTTGTTCGTTAGGATGTTTTTGATATACTATGAAAATTCCAGATTTTTCGGACTTGAAATGAATTTTTAAATTAAAAAGGCGTAAACTGTGACGCCAAGAGACTTTTAAATCGAGAGGTTTTGAAATTTCGTAACAAACGATCAAAGACTTGAAATACGATACATCTATACTTTTGAAAAACCCTGATATATTAAATTGAAATGATACATGAGATACTTTGGTGGAGGGTGAGTGCTCTGCAGGGTGCCCCTCTAGCCTTTCTCTTCGGGCCTATGATGGACGAGATAATTTAGATGAGATATTACGCCAATCGGCGGGAGATACATGGCCTACTCTCTCGGGATTGTCCGTATGGATTTCCCGAGGCTCCGGAGTGTTACTCGGTATGGCAGATACGGCTGCGGCCGCCGGATCACCGGCTATACAAAATACTTACGATACGGCTGCGGCCGCCGGATCACCGGCTATACAAAATATTGAGAAATGGTTACGTAACGGGGAAATAAAAGATTTAATATTTTTAAGTATTTATTCATTTATGCATGTCTTTAAAATTATGCATTTAAATTATGTCTTTAAATTTCATATCATGACTAAATTGTTAATGCATGTTCAAGTACACAATTAAAATATTATTTCCTTTAAATTTGTAAATGCATGTTTAGGAGTGAAATTTTAATTATCTAATTAAATCCCTTTATTGCTATGTTAGGATCGACTTACTCAGTATTTTATATACTGATAAAATTGTTGTTTTCTCTTTTCTTTTCAGAGTATGGAGATAATGCATGAGCATATGCATTGGGGGAGAAAAACTTTAAAACTTTATTTTTATCGCTTTTATTGACACTTGCATATCGGGCCTGTATAACCCGAGTTTTGGCCATGTCGGCCCCTTTACATTTCCGCTGCGATATTTTACTTTCCGGTTTTGCTACGTGTGGATGAATTATTATTATTATTATTATTATTATTATTATTTTTAAATAAATAAATAAATTCCGGACTTGTTTTTAAACCTTTTTGCAATACCGATAGCCTTGCATCTCTTTAGCAACCTCGGAGAATCCGTGTCTTGCTAGGGAGGTGTGGCGGTGGCATCCCGGCCTGGGTTATCAAATCCGGGGTGTTACAAGTTGGTATCAGAGCCCGGAATATTTTAAAGCTACTATTATTATTATTTTAAACCAATATTTTGAACTAAGTATTATTTTTAATTTATTATTATTATTATTGTTTTTAAGACTACTAGTATTATTATTTTGAGCCCAAAGGGGGTTAAATTATTTTGACCCAATAATTACTTATTATAAGCCCAACTATTTCGGCCCAAATACCCATGCTTTTACTCCTTAAGTCCAAATTATTATTTTTGGCCAATATAGAGGCCCAACTTGTTAAATTACTTAAAACCATGATTAAATTTATATTAAAAATACATTAAATTAATTTTGGGGGGATTGCATGTGCATATTCATATAGATTTAAATTCCTGCATATCTTGACTTTTATTCGAAACATTAACTGACTCTAACCTCCTTGTTGACATTAGATGGCCGAACCCAACACGAACATGGTCAACTTGATGATGAAACTGACTAACGCGTACTTAGAGTCCCAACAACATATCAATTATTTCAAGACTCGAGTAGGACAACTAGAGGGCCACGTGGCCCATCTGGGGCATCTTAGGGAGACCGATCATCATAACATAACCCAGCTGCAAAATCAAGTCACGCAGCTCCAAGCCCAAGTGGCCCAACTCCAAGACAAGAGTGATGACTTGGAGGAACAAATAGGGAACGTGGCCTGGGAGTTGACTACCTTAGCCAACGAGATTGACGGAGGGGACCTTCAGAACCCGGGACCTCACCCTAATGCTGCAGCACCGATTGACATACCCAGCGACGGAGACGATCCCATCGAGGATGCACCTACCCATTCTCTCTAGACTTGGAGCCCCATACTGATGCACTACTATCTATGTTCCATTTTTTCCCAAACTATTACCAGCACTACTATTTCATTCCTGTTACGAATGCTTGTAATCGACTGAAAAATTTTCTCTTGAGTAATAAATCTACAAGCATTTATTTTATACAAGTATATTTAAAGTGTTCCTTACATTTTAATTAAATTATTTCTCTTCGAATACCTTGTTAAAACCCGATCAAACAAATGAACAAGGTAATAATAATCAATGACCTATAGATAACAACTAAACAAAAATACAAGTTTTAATAAATAACATAAATATGTAAATATATATATATATTATATAGAGATAATCATCAAACGAGGGTATCTCCAACCCTAAACCCCAACACCCTGGACCCTAGGGTCTCAAAAAAAAAAAACTGAACAGGATACTGTTCACGAAAAAAAAAACAAAACAAAACAAAACAAAACAAAAACAAAGCAGCAAGTAGAACCAACCCCAAATAACAGCAAACGATACGCTAAACTCCAACAACCCATACTAACAGGTTCCAGTAGACTAATACCTGTTAATATCGTCATTTATTTAATTAAATTATTTTATAAGCATTATATAATACTTCAACAAAAAGAACCTAAACTCTCTTGTTCTTGCAACAGCATGGCACCGAGAGGAAGACCACGCGCCCAGCCCACTACTCCAAACACCAACGAAACCCCTATGCAACCAGAAATGCATATACCCGGCGAAGGGGTACACGCTCAAGAGGAACCGGCAAACCCTATGCCAAACAACATGGACGCGCGCCTACGCACTCTAGAAGAGGTTCTCATTGCGATAGGGAACGCGCATGTGAACCAAGGCTAGGCAGCTGCGGTACTTCCACCCGAGGCCCGCATTAACTACTTAGCTATGGTGAACTCATATCACCCGCCGCACTACGCCGGAGAAGAGGACCCGGCTAAACTCGAAGAATGGATCCGAACATTCGACAAGCTACTAAACGCGGTGAAGTGCCCAATTGGCGAGAAGGTGCCTGTGGCATCGTACTATCTCGGAGGGGAGGCAGATGACTGGTGGCGTGCCACGCAAGAGAAGTTAGCCGAGGACGAGGAACCCTATTCTTGGGAGGAATTCATGGGACTGATCAGGGATCGCTTTTATCCCATGAGCACAAAGTCAGCCCTGTACGAGGAGTTCCTATCTCTGAAACAAGGAGGGCAAACAGTCCAGGAATACTACACCCGTTTCAAGGAGTTGGTGCGTTTCGCACCAAGACTCGTGCCGACAGATGCAGAAAAGGCACAGAAATTTGAAATGGGGCTAAACTTGACTATACGGGAAGTGATCACGGGAGTCCAATACCCAGACCTGCAATCGGTATATGATCGTGCGGTAGCTGTTGCAAGGGTGCAACATCTGAAAAGGAAAGTGAGCGGAGAACCCAGTCGAGGATCTCAGGGACAGGATAAGAGGAGTAGAGACAACCGTTCCGGTAACAATGCTGTAGGGAACAACTTTCGGGGAGATCTGAACAGACCCCCTCAAAACAACAACAGAGGAAATGACGATAGAACCCTTTTCCGGGGTAACACGGTGCCACCTTACCCGAGATGCGGCAGGCCACATTTGGCCAGAGGGTGCCCCCAATAGGGCGCCTGCTACAGGTGTGGTCGCAATGGCCACATGGCGAATGAGTGCCGCACTCGACTGGAAAACATCACCAAGAGGGAGGACTTAGGCACGGGGCCAACTCAGCCTCGTAACCAAGTTGGGCGGAATGGAAACAACCAGGGGTATAGACCCCCTCAAAACCAGAATCTCAATCAAAATCAACGTCCTCCACAGAATCCAAATCAGCAACAGAATCAGAACCCGAACTGGGATCAGCAAGGCAATCCGGGACGTCCAATGGGGCGGTTGAATGTCATCAATGAGGCAGATGTGCCTATGCAGGGGGACGTAATGGGAGGTACGTTCCATGTCTTAAGTACACCCCTTAGAGTTCTGTTTGACTCAGAAGCTAATTGTTCGATAATATCATCTAAAGTCTTACCTGAACTAGATCTACCTAAGTGCGAATTGATTAACTTAGGAATTCAACATCCATCGGGGGAGGTAGTATCATGCTCTAAGCGATATAACGGAATTCCGATAGTTATAAAGAATATAGAGTTTTTCGCGAACCTGGTAGAATTCGATCTAAAGGATTTTGACGTCATACTAGGGATGGATTGGCTAACCCAATATAAAGCCGTGATCGATTGCCAAAAATAAAAGATCATGTTGTCAAAGAGTAGGGGGAGGAGAGTCACCTTTTACTCCCAGCCCCCTAAGAAGTCTACCAAGATAGTTAACGCCCTTAAGCTATGTAGCTTAATGCGTAAGGGTTACGCATTATATGCATGCTACATTCATAACCTTGGGGCCGAAGAGGTCAAGGTGGATAACATTCCGGTGGTGAGAGAATACCCGGATGTATTTCCGGAAGACGTTCCCGGCATGCCGCCTGAGAGAGATCTGGAATTCACCATAGATCTCATCCCGGGAACGGAGCCTGTTCAAAGGCTCCTTACCGTATGGCGCCGCTAGAAATGAAGGAACTAAAGGAACAACTCGAGGAGTTGCTAGAGAAGGGCTACATAAGGCCGAGCACGTCCCCATGGGGAGCCCCGGTCTTATTCGTTAAGAAGAAAGATGGAGGTCTACGACTATGCATCGATTATAGAGGACTTAATCAAGTCACGGTCAAGAACAAGTACCCGTTGCCCAGAATCGAGGATTTGTTCGACCAACTGAAGGGAGCTTCAGTATTTTCAAAGATCGACTTGCGATCTGGATATCACCAGTTAAGGATCGCCGAAAAGGATATCCCAAAGAAGGCGTTCAGAACTCGCTACGGGCACTACGAATTCACGGTGCTATCATTCGGGCTGACGAACGCCCCAGCAATGTTCATGAATCTCATGAACAACGTGTCTCGAGAACTATTCGATCAATGCGTAGTGGTGTTCATAGATGACATCCTGATCTACTCGAAAAGCGAAGAAGAACATTCCGAACACTTACACAAAGTGTTAGGGATCTTACGAGTAAATCAGCTGTATGGCAAGCTGTCCAAATGCGACTTCTGGCTTAAAGAAGTGGCATTTCTGGGACATATCGTATCCGCCAACGGAGTGGCAGTAGACCCAGCAAAGATCTCGGCAGTGACCGAATGGGTGCCACCGAAGAATCCAACCGAGATAAGAAGTTTTCTCGGATTGGCGGGGTACTACCGAAGGTTTGTAAAGGATTTCTCAAAGATCGCTTGCCCATTGACGCAGCTGTTAAAGAAAGGGGCGAAATACGACTGGACCAGTGAGTGTGATTCCGCATTCCAAGAATTGAAGAAACGACTTACCACAGCGCCGGTGTTGGCACTACCATCGGAGGGTGGAGACTTCGAGGTGTACAGCGACGCCTCGAAGAAAGGATTGGGATGCGTGCTTATGCAAGATCAAAGGGTTATAGCATACGCATCACGACAACTAAAGCCACACGAGGAGAACTATCCGATGCACGACTTGGAACTAGCCGCAGTCGTGTTCGCTCTAAATATATGGAGGCACTACCTCTATGGGCGAAAGTGTCGGATGTTCACCGACCATAAGAGCCTCAAGTATATATTCACGCAAAAAGAGCTGAATTTGAGGCAAAGAAGATGGTTGGAACTGATTAAGGATTACGACCTGGAAATCGCGTATCACAAGGAAAAGCCAACGTGGTGGCCGATGCCTTGAGTCGAAAAACTCAACACGTGGTGAATTCACTTGTGGTACCGGCCGAGTTGTACAGAGACTTGGCGAAATTATGTCTGGAGTTGGTACACTCTGGCGAAGTAAGCGAGGTCGTCAACACGATGGTAGCAGGATCTACCATACTCGATGAAATACGACTAGCACAACCGGGTGATGAAAAGCTGGAGGAAATTAGGAAGAGCATTGCTGAAGGAAAGGCAATGGATTTTAAAATTCATGAGGACGGAAGCGTCCGCTTCAAGGGAAGGTGGTGCATACCACGAAAAAGCGAGGACCTGAAGCAAAAAGTGATGGAGGAAGGCCATAATACCCCATACTCGGTCCATCCCGGAGGCGAGAAGCTATACAAGGACATAAAGAAGAACTATTGGTGGCCGAACATGAAGAGAGAAATAGCCGAGTTTGTGGCAAGATGCCTTACCTGCCAGAAGGTCAAGGCCGTACGACAGAAACCCTTAAGATTAATGCAACCATTGGAATCCCAACTTGGAAACGGGATAGCATTTCAATGGATTTCGTTTCGGGATTACCACGTTCACCGAAGGGGATGAATAAAATATGGGTGATCGTGGATAGGTTGACAAAAGCTGCCTATTTATCCCTATGAAGGATACCTGGTCCATGGACCAATTGGCAAAGGCATATGTCGACAACGTGGTACGACGACATGGAGTACCACATGACATCATCTCGGACAGAGACAGTAGATTCGTCTCACATTTTTGGACAAAACTACAAGAAGCCCTCGGTACGAAGATAAAGATGAGTACCGTGTTCCACCCCATGACGGATGGGCAAACGGAAAGAACGATCCAAACTTTGGAAGACATGCTAAGGGCATGCGTATTAGAGTTTAAAGGAAGTTGGGAAAATCATTTACCCTTAATCGAATTTTCCTACAACAACAGTTACCATGCTAGCATTGGCATGGCACCTTTCGAGGCACTATATGGACGCAAATGCCGAAGTCCATTGAGCTGGGAAGAGAGCGATAGGACTATGGTAATTGGACCGCAACTTGTTGAGGACATGGCTCAACAAGTCAAAATAATCCAAGGAAAGATGAGAGCCGCACAAGACCGGCAAAAGAGCTATGCCGACGTGAGACGACAAGATTTGGAATTCCAAATAGGCGATAAGGTCATGTTAAAGGTATCACCGATGAAGGGTGTGATGCGCTTTGGCAAGCGGGGGAAATTGAGCCCACGGTACATAGGACCATACGAGATCCTAGAAAGAGTGGGAAATCTTGCATACCGACTAGCATTACCGCCACAATTTGCTCGTGTCCACGACGTGTTCCACGTCTCACAATTGAAGAAATACGTCCACGATCCGACCCACGTACTCCAACCGGAGGAGATTGAGCTGGACGATGACTTAAGCTACGAAGAAATTCCGGTGCGAATACTCACATGAAGGAGAGGGTAACAAGGAATAAGACCGTGAGAATGGTTAAGGTTCTTTGGTCTAACCACGAAGCCGAGACGGCAACGTGGGAGCTAGAGGCAGACATGAAGGATCGTTACCCAACCCTATTCCAAGACAATGCAACAACAGTTATGGGGGCATAATTGTAATCTTAAGAGGGGGAGGATGTGACAACCCGAATACTTCCGGATATTTTGTCCGAATACTTTGTACCCCAAAGAAACAAATTCAAATTGTTTTGAACTACGTAATGACTTGATCCCTTCACGGGGTACGTAGGCAACTCGGAAATTTCAATTCTGGGTTCAGTCAAATAATAACAAACAACAACACACAATAATACAATCACTTAATCAAACAATTCCCGAACTCGCGAGAGGATGAAGCGCAACTTCGAGGACGAAGTTGATTCTTAAGGGGGGTAGACTGTAATACCCGTAAATATTAGAATATAAAAATAGGAATTAATCCAATAGGAAAGAAAGTCTCGATCCGAGAACCCGTAAAATCGAAAATGCACGGAAATCAAAAGACGACGATATAGAACCCGACGAACCCGAACACATGAAATCAATGGAATCGGAATAAATGACCCGGAAAATCGAGGGCGAAAACGTGGAAGGATGGAAGTCCGAAAGAGAGGAGGAAAAGACCCGACGGATCGGATCGCACGGACCCGCCCGGACCGCAGTCCGGGCGGGAGCCGCGCGCGGACCGGGCGGGGTTTGGCCCTTCAGCGCGCCAACCCCGCGTGAGTCCCCAGATTCGTGCAAATGACGCGGTTTCGGCGATTTCTTGCCATAATTCGACCCCCCGACTATGGAAAGAAGATTTTGAACGGGGGAAGGAGTATTAGGACGAATTAGGGTTGAGCTCCACCCCATTTGTCAGCCTCTAAACCCCCTCTACTCTCCCAAAACACTCTCAAAGCCAAACACTCCTCCGACGAACTTCCGACGAACTTCCGGTGACCTTCCGGCGACCAACGACGACCCTAGAGGCGTGTAGATCAAGGATCACAGTCCTTAATCATCGGTAAGTAGTATCTCAGATTCTCAATCTCGTTTTTCCTCTCGAATCCCCAATCTAACTCTTGATTCGTTGATGGCAAATACGTTCGTGGCCAAAGTCGGGAACTTTGCGTGGCGTAGATCCGTTCGTAGGAGTTTGGACGAGCCGAGCGACCCTAGGACGACTCAAGAACACCATTACTGTAAGTGGAGCCTTCCATGTCAATACGGGGGGTTTAGGGTCGTCCGAAGTAGTCGTAACATAACCAAACGTAAAAACTGAAATTAAAAACCCCAACACGCACAGTTTCTGAAATCGGCCTAAAACTCATATTTCGAGGATTCAATCCGAGAAACTCAAAACTAGACTTTTAATTCTAACACATAAATCTAGATCGTGTAAAAATTTCAGACATTTTCGTTAACGTTTGCTATTTCAAATCGCACCGGACATAAACTGTTTTATTAGGACTTTTTCGAAAACTGACAGTGATCATATTCGAACTTGATGAGCATGTTTCTATATTTTCTAGTCCGAATTGATCCTTGCAATCTAAATGAAAGTTGTAGGTAATCATGTCTAGTATGTGCATATAAAATTTCAGAATTTTTGGAGTCCATTTAATATGTTAAAAAGTCGAAACCTTGAACTGTGTCAAACCTGAGTCCGGACAGAATTCTGCTTGCGTAATAAACTCGATTTTTGACATGTTTCCTCAAATTATTTCTAAAAAGTTAAAACACAAAAGTTGTTCGTTAGGATGTTTTTGATATACTGTGAAAATTCCAGATTTTTCAGACTTGAAATGAATTTTTAAATTAAAACGGCGTAAACTGTGACGCCAAGAGACTTTTAAATCGAGAGGTTTTGAAATTTCGTAACAAACGATCAAAGACTTGAAATACGATACATCTATACTTTTGAAAAACCCCGATACATTAAATTGAAACGATACATGAGATACTTTGGTGGAGGGTGAGTGCTCTGCAGGGTGCCCCTCTAGCCTTTCTCTTCGGGCCTATGATGGACTAGAGAATTTAGATGAGATATTACGCCAATCGGCGGGAGATACATGGCCTACTCTCTCGGGATTGTCCGTATGGATTTCCCGAGGCTCCGGAGTGTTACTGGGTATGGCAGATACGGCTGCGGCCGCCGGATCACCGGCTATACAAGATACTTACGACACGGCTGCGGCCGCCGGATCACCGGCTATACAAAATATTGAGAAATGGTTACGTAACGGGGAAATAAAAGATTTAATATTTCTAAGTATTTATTCATTTATGCATGTCTTTAAAATTATGCATTTAAATTATGTCTTTAAATTTCATATCATGACTAAATTGTTATTGTGGATTAAATGCATGTTCAAGTACACAATTAAAATATTATTTCCTTTAAATTTGTAAATGCATGTTTAGGAGTGAAATTTTAATTATCTAATTAAATCCCTTTATTGCTATGTTAGGATCGACTTACTCAGTGTTTTATATACTGATAAAATTGTTGTTTTCTCTTTTCTTTTCAGAGTATGGAGATAATGCATGAGCATATGCATTGGGGGAGAAAAACTTTAAAACTTTATTTTTATCGCTTTTATTGACACTTGCATATCGGGTCTGTATAACCCGAGTTTTGGCCATGTCGGCCCCTTTACATTTCCGCTGCGATATTTTACTTTCCGGTTTTGCTACGTGTGGATGAATTATTATTATTATTATTATTATTTTTAAATAAATAAATAAATTCCGGACTTGTTTTTAAACCTTTTTGCAATACCGATAGCCTTGCATCTCTTTAGCAAGCTCGGAGAATCTGTGTCTTGCTAGGGAGGTGTGGCGGTGGCATCCCGGCCTGGGTTATCAAATCCGGGGTGTTACAGAATTGGTTTGACATGAAAAATAAACTAAGGCATGAAGGGATGAAAATGGATACAATGTGGTTTCAGAAATCAATTCGGTCTATGCAATTCGGTCACCGAATTGCATAGACCGAATTGCTCGAGACCACATGAAGAGAAACAACACACACTATTTTTAACATGCAATTCGGTCTTCATGGGCAATTCGGTATAAACCGAATTGCAATTCGGACCGAATTGCATGCAATTTTCACATGAAGGGAATAAACAAATATTTTTTTATCATACACTTCAGTCTTCATAGGCAATTCGGTGTAGACCGAATTGCCTTAGACCGAATTGCCTTAGACCGAATTGCATGGCATTTTCACGTATTTTTTTGCTGTTCACAAGTGTTTATGCGGTTTTTAAGCTGATGCGGTTTATGATAAATGGGATTGACCACATCATTCATTTCACATTAGTGTCATCTCGCAGTCACACTTGTGAATATTTTGTGGTTATCAAGATATATGCATGTACAACGGGTAATAGCATGAATTAAACCCTAAAACTACAAACATGAAATTTAAAGACTAATCTACCAAAAATAAAGTAAAATCTAAGAACTACAAGCATAAACTAAGAACACCTACATTATCTAAGGAAGCATAATAAAAATAAAACTTAGATTTAGGCCAAAAATAAAATAAACTAAAATAAAACCTAGAAAAAGACACTATCTCTAAAATTATCTAGCTATCCAAGAACAATAAAAATAAAAATAGATCTAAGGCTATAAACATGCTCAAAACCCACATTCATACATTTATTAGAACTTAGAAAGCAGAATAAATAAAAGAGCAAGAAAACTCATACCAAATTTGTGAAACATTTTCTTATATTTCATCCACTAGAAAGCATTAAAAGTTCAAGAACAACCCATTATTTGGTTGTTATCAAATTTATTTCTACACTAGAAAGCTGTAAAAATATGGAAAATGACTACACTAATAAAATAACAACAGCTATTTACAAACTACATTACAACTAACAATTATTAAATTACATTGCAAGAAAGAAAAAAAATCTAATCTAAACTAAGCAAAAACCCACTGTTCTCTCCAAGAACAGGGAAGAAATAAAATTAGACTGTCTGCTTCTCCCTTTGAAGTGAAAATGGAAGGGGTATTTATAGGGGGGAAACCTAATCATGGGACTGAGCTGCGTGGGAGGAGACGGGACGTCGAAGTCCAGTGGGAAAAGACGAGAACAGCTGCTCTTTGGGACCTCGGGTCCTGGGACTTCCCAACTCTTCACGCATGGGCCCCACTCCACCTTTTCCATTTAAAATCAATTCGTTCTCCAAAATCAATTCGGTCTAGGTATATATTGAATTGTCCCATTTAGACCGAATTGAATACCAATACTTAATATTTTTCTCCTCTTTCTTTCAATTCGGTCTCTTTAATTCGGTTTAAACCGAATTCATTCCTTCTTCTTAAACCGAATCCATCATTCTTTTCTTCCCCATTTTTTTTCTTTCTTTCTCTTCTCTTTCTCTTTCCATTTCCTTCTCCCTTATTTTTCTCTTTCCATTTTCTTTCTCTGTTGGGTCTTCCATCCCCATTTTTTTTCTTTCTTCATTTGCCCCAAATTGGTGATGAGCAGGGGGGTCTCGCCGGAGTTTAAATCTCGCCGGATTTTGAAGATGGCCGGCCGGAGCAGGATGCTATGGCGGAGACGGGGCTGCTGAGAATGGTGGCGGGGATGGAGTCGCCGGAAGTGGTGAAGGTCGCCGGAGGAGGAGATGGCAGAGGGCTGTTGTGGACGGGACAGTGGCGGATCTCTCAAGCTAGTCGCCGGAGGTGGCGATGGGGCTTCCGGAATTGGGGATCTCGTCGGAGTGGTGTTGGTGGTGGTTGCCGGAAATGGAGATGGGTCTCGGATGAGGGTTAGATCTGGAAGCTGGAGTTTGGTGGAGAGGGTGACGGGATAGGTTTGCCGGAGTATTGGAA
Source organism: Hygrophila difformis (assembly GCA_030278955.1). NCBI lineage: Eukaryota > Viridiplantae > Streptophyta > Magnoliopsida > Lamiales > Acanthaceae > Hygrophila > Hygrophila difformis. The sequence continues at coordinate 39,555,637 of JAOANR010000003.1, read as the reverse complement.
CGGTGAGGGAGAGCAGCGGCTGTTGGAGCTCGTCGGAGGTGGCGGGTGTGAGCTTCGCCGGAGGTGTAGAAACGGTGGTGGCTTGAAGTGAGGAGAATGATGGACAGTGGCAGTGGCGGTGAGAACTTGGGAATTCGCCGGAATTGTGGCCGGAGAAGATGATGGTGCTGTCGGAATCGGAGGTTGTAGCAGTGGCGGTTAGAGTTGTTGAGGACGCCGGAATTGGAGGAGATGGCAAGGAGATGATGCGTTGGAGATGCTTGGCCGGAAAAATGGGGAAGACGACGGAGCTCGAAGATGGCTGATTCCAGATTTGCTGTTGTATTTGCGTTTTCAATTGCAAAATGTAATTTGGGGAAGATGATGGGGGTGGGCCCCACCTGTAATGAATTTTATTAGGTTTTTTTTTTTTTTTTTTTTTTTTTTAATATATATATCTATCTAAAGTGTTTTAAACTCTCTTTAAAAAAATTTTTCACCACTTCAAGAATACTCCAAGAATTCCTCATCTTTTTCCAAGATTCCTTCTTCCGTTCCATGTCCACCGACTCAGCCATGGAGGATCACGGTGGTCTTCCTCCAGAACCGCCGGATTCGAGAGGTGCCAAGAGAGCACGACCTTCGTACAGTGACATAGCGAAACGTAATGCTAGACGCGACGCAGGCTTCATTCATGTTGTTCTGATTAATGAAGATGATTCCATGATCGGCGATGACGATGATATCACCAGGGTGGTTGAAGATGGTATCCCGAAATTTATTTTATCCAAGGCTTTCAAGAAGAGCTTGATCCGCCAATGGGAGAATTCTGTGATCGTAAAGATCATTGGCCGGACTGTGTCTTACAATGTTCTGAAAACAAGGCTTGAAAAACTTTGGCCTTCTTCTTCCAGTGTTCCTCTCATTGATCTTGACAATGGGTTTTTCATTGTTAAGTTCCAGCGGGAAGAAGATGCAATGCTAGCGGTCACCGGCGGTCCTTGGATGATTCTTGGAAATTATTTGCATGTCGAAAGATGGCATGAAAAGTTCAATCCCTTAACCCATCAGATCTCTACTTTTGTGGCATGGGTGCGAATCCCCCATCTTCCTGTCTTCCTTTATAATAGGAAAATCCTCCATGATGCTGGCTCAGATATTGGTGAAGTCCTAAGCATCGATTTCAATACGGATAAAGCCTCAAGGGGAAGATTCGCTCGACTCGCCGTTCGGATAGACATGTCCAAACCTCTAGCAACATACTTAATTGTCGATGACTGGAAGGTTCATGTCGAATATGAGAACATCAGAACTATCTGCTTTCATTGTGGTCGTTTCGGACATGCTCGTGACAAGTGCCCTGAAATCGCCCCCAAGATCTCTCCTCCGGCTGCCACTGTTTCAGGCACCACAGATTCTTCTAACCAACTCTCGGAGGATCAACCTTTCGGGCCCTAGATGCTTGCTAAAACCCGACGCCGTCCTCAGGCTCCTGCTGCGAGCCCTCAGGATCCTTTGCCTTCTTCTCCTTATCATAATCGGTTCTCTTCTCTTTCGGAAACTCTTGAACCAGAACCTCCCCCTATCAATCATCCCTCCCCTCTCCCGACGAATATGGGTTCGGGACCATCTTTTTTTTCTCCTCGCCCTCCTCACCGTCCCTCCTCCTCTTCTCCGACCCCTTGTCCTTCTGTTCTCAATCCTCCTAGTGCCCTTCCTCCCAAATCCTTGCACCGCCCTTCTTCATCCATTGACGCCAACCCTCCTGCTAACCCTAACCCTGCTGTTCCTTCTTCCATTTGGACAGTCCAACCTTCAGGGGCTATTTCCAAATCTTCCCTTTCCTCCCTTCCTCCTTCCCGGCATACAGCAGTAGTAGTGGAAGATCCTTCTACTCGTTCTAGTCGCCGTTTCAGAGATCCTTTATTTTCTAGGAGTGGTCGACCACCTGATCCTTCTCATGCTAGCCCTTCTGATCCAATGGATATTTTAGATCCTCCGGATCGAGAGAGGGCAGCTAGCTTGCCACCTGGGTTTTCCTAGATTCTTTTCCATGCTTTCAGTTCTCATTCGTTTTCTTTTGTATCTTTTTATCTCTTTAATCTTTTACTTTAATGAATTTTAATCTGTGTTGTTGGAACGTACAGGGAGCCGGTTCGGAATCCTTACGCCGTGAGGTTAGGGACTTGGCTAAAACTAAAAAGATCGATCTTCTCACATTATTTGAGCCTCGCATTAGTGGTAGTCGTGCAGACCGCTTTATCAGGAGAAGTAATTTTTCTCATTCTTTTAGAGTCGAAGCAGCCGGCTTTGCTGGGGGTATTTGGATCCTGTGGAATGATAACATAGTAGCTGAGATAATTGAGTGCCATTCCCAATTTGTAGACTTGCGTATAACCACGAATGGTTCCAGCCTGTTCGTCACGATGGTATATGCGGCCCCAAATAAATATAGCAGGTCTTGGCTTTGGCCGGAGCTAACTCGAATCAATTTTGGCAGAAGAGAACCTTGGATTGTGGGAGGTGATCTTAACTGTATCGCCAACCTTTCGGAAGCCCGTGGTGGTAATTGTTCCATTCTTTCTACTATTGAACTCAAGTCCTGGTTAGATAGCTCTGAGTTAATTGATCTTAGAACATATGGTAGTCCTTTCACATGGGCTAGGGGTATCATCAGACGTAGACTTGATAGACTTCTTGTCAACAAGGAATGGATGGAGGCCTTCCCTTCCAGTACTGTGGAGATACTTCCTAGAGTTCAGTCCGATCATGCTCCGCTCTATCTGATCATTGAAGATGGCAACACTAATCCACATGCATTTCGTACTCCTATTTTCCGATTTCAAGCAGCTTGGCAAAATGATTCTAAGTTTCGCTCTATCCTAAATACAGTATGGAATTCTTCGGCCCCAGCTCACACCAACCTCTCCAATCTTAAGTCCTATTTGAACGAGTGGCAACAGGATCAACTCTATTCCCAGCATAGAAGAAAATCCAGAATTCGTGGCAGACTTCGTGGTATTGAGATAAATCCTTACTGGGAGAATGATGTCTTTTTGCATAGACTACATGATCAACTTTGCAGGGATTTGGAGAGCATTTTACTGAAGGAAGAAACCCTCTGGATTCAAAGGAGCATTAGAAGCTGGGATCATGCGGGTGATAGAAATACCAAGTTTTATCATAACTTTGTCAAGAGCCGCTTCAATAAGAAACGTATCATTCTCCTCGAGGACTCTAATGGTATGCTTCATCAAGGAGAAGATAATGTTCGTAACATGGTCACAGGTTATTTCACCAATTTATATCACTGTAATTCTCCCTACCAGTCTCTTCCAGATCAAGTTTTTTCCCCTATGCATTGTATCTCAGCTCAAGAGGCAGCTTTACTTGATGTTGCTCCGTCTCTGGATGAAGTCTATACTGCAGTTAAAGATATGGCTCCTCTAAAATCCCCCGGTCCAGATGGTTTTCAAGCCATTTTTTATCAACAAAACTGGAACACAGTTGGCCTCTCAGTCCATCAATTTATCACCGATTGCTTTCTTGGCCTCAGGGAGTTTGATTCCATCAACAACACTCATTTAGTTCTCATCCCCAAAGTTCCTAACCCTAAATCTGTTTCTCAGCTTCGACCTATTAGTTTGTGTAACGTTCTTTATAAGATCATGACGAAGGTCATGGCCAACAGACTTTCTCATATCATGCCTAATATCATTAGCGAAGGGCAGTCCAGTTTTGTTAAAGGGAGATCTATCCATGATAATATTATTCTCGGACAGGAAATTTCACACTTCCTTGAGAAATCTAGAGCGCATCCAGGTTTCATGGCTCTTAAACTTGACCTTGAAAAAGCTTACGACAAGCTTAATTGGAACTTCATTCATGACACTCTCAAGGCTGTAGGTTTTCCCCCTCTTTTTACTAACTTTGTTATGAAATGCATTAGATCTTCCTCTTTTCAGGTTCTTTGGAGTGGCCATCTTTCTCCTCCGTTTCTTCCCACTCGTGGCATTCGTCAAGGAGATCCCATCTCTCCCTATATTTTTATCCTATGCCTTGAACGTCTTAGTTGCCAAATCAATAAAGCGGTCGATGATGGATTGTGGAAAGCTCTTACATGGAATCAGGGAAGATTTAAAATTCCTTTCCTATTTTTTGCTGATGATATTTTCCTATTTGCTAAAGCTCTTCCCTCTCAAGCTACTCTCATCAATTCTATTCTTAACACTTTTTGTTCTTATTCTGACCTCTCCATTAATCATAGGAAATCTAGAATTGTTTATGGCAAATCTGTGGATAGTCATTCTAGAAATTTGATTTCTCATGAACTTCAGTTATCCTCTTCTGGTAACTTTGGTGTTTATTTGGGTTTTCCTATCATGATGGGTAGACGGAGTTCTTCTCATTTCTCTTACCTTATTGATAAGTTTCATGCTAAATTAGGTAAGTGGTCTAACCGCTTTCTTAGTTTTGCTGGCAGGGTTACTCTTGCTAAGGCCGTCCTCAATTCCATTGGCACGTATGTTATGCAAGCTGTTAGGCTCCCGAAATCCATCACCAATGAGATGGATCGAATCACGAGGAACTTCATTTGGGGTTCCACAATCCGTCAACGGAAAGTTCATTTTTTAGCATGGGAGATCATCACGGTGAACACATCCAGAGGGGGCTTGGGTATTCGCCGTGCCCAGGATTTAAACATGGCATTTCTCATGAAGAGCTGCTGGATCCTCCTATCCCAAGACAAGCTCTGGACTAAACTTTTGAAATTCCGCTATGGTTGGCGTCACCACAGAATGACTCATCATCACCAATCTCTTTCTCATGTAGCTAGGGATTTTGCTTCGGTCTGGGATGATTTTTATTCTTCGATTGCTTGGCACATGGGAAATGGTAAGGATATTCTCTTCTGGTCGGATAAATGGATTAATTCATCTCTTTCTCTTCAGGACCATTGTTGTCTAAATCTCCCCCCCATGGAGCATGGAAGGTTGGCCAATTCCCTAGCTTTCAATGGATGCTGGGATCTTACTGCCATTGAGGACTTCATTAATCCTGAGATTACAGAATTTATTATCAACAGTCCTCCTCCTCATGATAGCTCCAGTAATGATGTTCCCTTTTGGCGTCTGTCTCCCCGTGGCATTTTCACCATTTCTAGCGTCTTAGCTCACATTGAATCCAGTCGTAATCCGCCAGTCGAAGACAAGAGATGGAGTATCATATGGCGTTGGCCTAGCCCACAACGTGTTCGATCTTTTCTCTGGCTTGTCCTACATAATAAATTCCTTACAGCATCAGAGCGGCAGCGCAGAATGATTTCTCCCTCCTCGGCATGCGCTGCATGTGGTTTCGAAGACACCGGAGTTCATGCACTCAGAGATTGTGCCTCGTCCGAAATTGTTTGGTCCTCCCTGGGTTTTGGCAATCATTCTACTTTTTGGACTGACTCCCTTGATGCATGGATTCTTTCAATGAGTAGCGATCTGGTTGGGGAATTTAAAGCTATCATTTTTGGTATTGGCGTTTGGTCTATATGGAAGGCCCGCTGCCAGGAACATTTTGGAGAAGCAAGAATTCCATGGAACACTCTCCACTGGAAGATCATTAGAAGGGCCAGGGACTATTTGGCAGGCAGGCAACATCTCAGCAACATTGGAGTTAAATCTTGGCATAGCAGTACTACACGTTGGGAACGACCTAGCTTGGGGTGGATCAAAGCAAATTGTGATGGGAGTGTTATTGGAGATTTCTGCAAAGCTGGAGGCCTTCTTAGAGATTCCGATGGGAATTGGATTGGAGGTGTGATTGCCAAGGGAGGCCGCATGCATGCTACCTTGGTTGAAGCTTGGGGTATTCTTCTTTGCCTTCAACTTGCCTGGGATAAAGGTATCCGGAAGCTGTTGGTTGAAGTCGATAGCAGAGAAGTTGTTGATATCATTCTTGCCGTTGGTAATCATGTTGGCCCTCACATCAGAACGATTGTCCAAATTCAAGATATGTTGCGCTGGGATTGGGAAGTTTCTCTTCGCTCCATTCCGCGTACGAGTAATTCGACTGCTGATTTGTTACTTCGTAAACTTTCTCCCTTTGTTGGGGTTGAGCATCTTACTAGGCCTCCTGAAGGCATCCTTGAAGCTTTGAATGCTGATAAATCTGATTTGTACTTGTCTTACCAAGTTTATGAATAAAACGGCTTCGGCCCTCCCTTTTCCGAAAAAAAAAATATATATATATATCTATCTACTATATACTTCCTCCGTTCCTTATTAATTGGCACAGATTGACTTTTGTCACTGTTCATTGAGTAACTTTGACTCGATTTTTAATACAATTATATAAGACAAATATAGTCAAGTGGGATCTTGTTGGATTCGTCTAATCGCATAGATTTAAAATATCAAATTTTCATAATTTTTACTTATATGGAATTTGAGTTATTACGAATTAAAAACGTGTATTGGATTACGTGAAATGTGGGTCCGTGGCAATTAAAAAGGAACGGAGGAAGTATAAAAGAACCACAAAAAAACTTTCAAACCAAATTTCAATCCTGACCATTGGATTAAAATTCAATTTCATTTCGGAACGTTGGATCGCCCGATTAGTTTGGGTCCGTCTGATCTTTTATGAATTGAAACTGGACTGTTCATTCTCCAATTTGATTCTTGGCTGTCCGATTTTCAGTGTAATTGGATTTTCGATCGTTCGATCCTCTCTGCCTGCTTCCTTACCCATTACGCAATGGTCTCCGACGTGTCTATTTCCCCAATTCTCAATCTTTCTTCTTGCTCTCCACCGTCTCGTTGATTTGCACTCTGAATCTTGGATTGCCTGTGTGTCTGCTGTCCTCCTCTTCGCGCCGCACTCTTCGGCACTGGCGTGCCGGTTGATTGTTGCCTGCCCGGTTGAATCATCTTCCACTCTCCGCTGCCGGTTTTGTTCAGGTATGAATGGGGTTCCTTTTTTTTTTTGGAATTGATTGTGGACTTCGGTTTTACAGTAAAATTATATCTATCATTTGTCATTTCCTGGGTGGTGTTATTCAATTCTTTACATAGTTTTGTTATTCGGTTTTAATTATTACATGGTTTTCCATTTCCAGAATTCTCGATCTTCCTTCTTGGTCTCCGTCGGTGGCTGCCTCCTCCAATAAAAATGACTTCAACTCGAACTCAACCGCCGCTGCCGCCGACGCCTCCGCACGCCCACAAGCTGCCCCATCCGGATCGTGTTCGCCTCACGCCACTGCCAATGGTGCGGCGGCGCGTACGCCGGCTAACTCCGCGGCAAGCCCGTGGCAGAGTCCCTACCCGACCGGAATTGCGTCGACGCCCTCGCCCGCGAGGACTCCAGGGAGGAAATTCCGGTGGCCGTTGCCCCCACCGTCCCCGGCGAAGCCCATTGTGTATGCCTTTTTTAAACGGCAACAGGTGGCGCAGCCAACGAAGCCAATTCCGGAGGAAGCGTCTGGCGCCGGGCGTGAAGAGAGAAGCGAGCAGGCGCTTGATACGAGCTTTAGGTATTCGAATAATTTCACGGCCAAGTATGAATTGGGGAAAGAAATTGGCACGGGACATTTTGGGCATACTTGTTGGGCTGTGGATAGAAGGGGAGATATGAAGAATCAACAGGTGGCGGTCAAGTTTATTTCCAAAGCCAAGGTAGTAATCATAAGTTTGATTATATATTATTTGGTTCATTCAAATTCATTCTTTAACCTGTTTTTTGTCAAGAATTTGGCAATCGTTCAAACTGCAGATTGATTCAATCTTGTTGGTTTACAATGCAGTGCATTTGTGTCATTGGAGTGTTTATGTAGCTAATTTGATTGCCTTAACTTAACATTGTTATTTTAGACTCTTCATTTGATCCTGAAATATTTAGAATGCTTGCCCATAATCAACGAGGGGTATTCATTTGGGAAGCTTAATGATAATACATGCTTGTAAAACCAATTGAATGAAGGTGAAAGGTGATCTATAAGATATTTATATATATTATCTTACTATCTAATGTCCGACCATTTTAGTATGCATTGTTAATGTGGGATAAAGTTAGTTAATCTTGAGCGTTTGTCATATGTATTTATAACTTTCACTTTTCGGAGTGTGTACGTGTCAAAAGATTGGAAAGTTTGTGGAAGTTCTGTTTAAAACTTGTTTTGGCTTATCTATGGAACTCTTTGGCAGATGAAAACAACTATAGCTATTGAAGACGTCCGCAGGGAGGTGAAGATATCGAGAGCTTTGTCGGGACATCAAAATTTGATCAAGTTTTATGAAGTATTTGAAGATGTTCAAAATATCTATGTGGTTATGGAGTAAGTGTTCCCTTCCTAAAATTTTCCTTGTGCCACGTGTTTGTGATGCTTTCTGTTACTGGGTTGGTGTTGAATACTTTACCGACAGGATGTGGCTAGAACACATGTATCTTGAGTTGAGTTTGACCTGGAATTTCGACTGCTCTATTTAATACTGCTTGAGAAGATCGATAGTTTCAGTTATATTTTGTCGTTTTGTGTGGATCTTTTGTAATCTTGTAGTTAATGCTAGAATAATGATGACTTTTTCTTTTGACAGATTATGTGAAGGAGGCGAGCTGCTGGATAGGATTTTGGCTCTGTAATCTTCCATGATATCCATAAAAATTCTTAGCTATTTTAATTTAACAATTAAAACATAGATATAATTCTGTTTTCCAGAGGTGGGAGATATACAGAAGCGGATGCCAAGAATATTGTAGCACAGATGTTAAGTATTGTTGCCTTTTGCCATCTGCAAGGAGTCGTGCACCGTGATCTGAAACCAGAGGTATTACTTGCCAGAATTTCTCATATAATGTCAATTTTTTGAAATGAAATGATATATATTGGCCCAATGTTTGCATCAATAAGAAGTTGTACACTTGGTTATATATGTTTGCAGAATTTCCTATATGCTATAAAAAAGTGAAGATTCTCCAATGAAGGTCATAGATTTTGGCCTATCCGATTTTATCAGGCTAGGTATGCTTTGAAAGCTTGTTTTAATTTCTCATTACTAGAATATGCATCCAGATGATACTTCATGTATGAGTTTGAGCATTACTATTTTGTTCTTTTTTTGTACACTTAATCTGGATATTATCTTTTGCGTTCCATGGAGACTTCCTTGTTAAGCAGATATTTAGTTCTTCAGTTTCTTTTTAGTTGCTTCGATAAAGAAGAAAGACAAATTAGACATTTTATTAGTGGAATGAGACTGAAAATATAATATTTTTGGAAAGTGAGATGAAAAATATACCAAAGAAGGAAATGGGGCAACTATTTAGACATACCCAGAATGGAACATGGGGCAAGTAAAACGAAACAAAGGGAGTATTTATTTACATGCATACCATAGTGATTGCCTGAACCTATATGCTGAAATGTTGCACGCCAGACCGATTGGATAGTCTTGAGTGGCTATAGTTGTCGATTGCGTTGTTTATGAAACCACTTCCTTATCATATCTTTCTTTCATGTTATGTAAACAATGTAACTCATTCTTGTTAATGAATTTATCAAAGCATAGAGTTTCCTTCAAGCACATTGTTGATTTTTATTGTAGGGTATATGCATGTGATATACACAAAATTACACATTGTAGTTTTCTGGAAAATATAGCTTGCCAACATTATTCTCCTGCTTTTACCATTTTTAAACTGAATATCCTATTATTTTTTTAGGAATCTATTGAAAATTTTGTCAAGTATGTAATCATCCTGTTTGCAATTTGCTCTTGCAGATCAGCGTAGGTTTATTTTACTGTAAGTTTACTTCCCTTGGTGTTCTTCCATCTAATTTGACCGTAGGGTTTTTCTCCCTCTCTTTTTCGCCTTTTCCATTCCTGTATTGTAGGCCTTCTCCCAACTGTTTGATGAACGAATCGAATTGCCTGATGAAGCGTAGGTGTACGAGATCGTCGTTATGGTAAGTGGTTTAGATGGTTTTCAGCGTTGTCGTTATGTTTGCTGTGAGCTGACTATTTGTGGAAGAGCCAACAAAGTTGGGGTGTGCTTTTGCCTGGAAGAAATTGTGTGCATTATCTAGAAATCTTCCGGTTAAAATGACAGAAAATTGGTAAAGGAACAGGAGAGTCCTGAAGCAAATATCGACACCAATTATACCATTAACTAATTTAAAGTACTAATTTAAATCCAATTTTTAATTAGGATTGCTTTTTGGAAACATATCAGTGTGTATCCATTTTCTGGTGTTTTATATGGTTTTAATAATTTTGCAAAGAAAATTTAAATTAGTGTCCTAAATTAGTTAATAGTGTAATTGATGTACAAAACACAAATTTTATCTTTTAATTGCTATTTCAGTATTAATCTTATTCAATTCCATAAAAATGAATCCGATTCTTTATTTTTTTATTTTATTTTTTTGTAGTCCACATGTAAGAACTATTAGAGAGCGCATCTCATTGGGAACATCTGGAGAGCCAGTGTCACCAGAGGCATTGATGACTCATTTCCAAAAAATAAAGCAGGATCTTGACAAGGAAATAAAACTTGAGAATGGACATCTTAGTCAGTTTGAGGTAGACTTGTTGATGGATAAATTGTTTTGTTGAGCTACTGAATGCTGATTTATGTTTTGGTGGAAGGACTATGCATGTGATTCCACTGTTTATTAATTATGCTCATGGGCTTCATTCATTTTATTCTGATATTTCTTGAGCTAATACTTTGGAATGAAGGTTTTTACTGCTCTAGCATTCAGCGTCTTTGCTGAAGAGAAAGTTCAGTTTGCTATCATAGAGTTGCTGTTTGGTTTATACTTTATAAACCTGGATTTTATACATCTTATCGACTCATTTCGTTTTTGTTTTGATCCTTAATAATTATAATCTGTGGATGTGCTTACTAGAAAGTTGTAATCGATTATAACTCTTATGTTGCTAATATATAGGCTGGTTCAGGTGGAGCAGGGATGCAACAAATGTAATCCCCAGTTCTCATTTGGCTGTTTCCATCATTACAAATGTAGGTGCGGAGCATCTGGCTGTGCTTGGGGCCTCTTTGGAGAGCATAGCAGCAGCAAAATCAGGAATAATCAAAGAACGACGTCCAGTTAGGTGGTTCTTGATATTTCTCTTTACTGTTACTATTTTAGTTTATTATTACGGACACAATGCACACACTTGGAGTGACATTGGGAACTTTAAGATTTCATCGAAGTGGAATACACCGTTTATGGTGAATACCATTGGGTTGGGCATGATTTTTTTGCACATTCTCTCTTGTTTTACCTTGTTACAGGTATATGCCATTCTGATTGATAAGTGAATTTTCAGCTGGTTGTAGGTGGGCCATTCCTTCCACATAAGCACATAATACGTGAAAAATCATTGTCTTTGTGCTCACCTGTTGTGGTGGCACGTGATCCTGGAAATAAAAGTGTGCTCAAACACTTCTCTAGAGCAAGTGAGGTGCTATGCCAGTTATGTGATATTCAGCTCTCGAATGGGAAAGATATTCATTTCGTATGCGGTTGGACCGAGCACACCATGGTTATTGAGTGGGAGGATGCTAATAGCTCTATATCACTAGATCTAAAGACACCTTTGAGTCACTTTCCACCTTTTCGTCTTGCGTAAGCTATGGCTCTCCTACTGCACTCACTGTGACCTTTCACTTCAAAAGTTACTTAAGAATTTTTTTACTGTGTTAATTAGTGTTGAGTGCACATTTTAACTCTTTATGAAGGTTCCATGATCAGTCCTGATAACTGTTTCTATTTTATGAAGAACTGGTGGCCATTTTTTGTCAACCATTTTCCCAATAGCAAGACAGATGCACTGAAGTTGAATAGATTTATACTTGTTCATATCTGGTTTATTCTGGTTAATGAAGCTTGGAGTGTTTTTCTTGTGGAATAAGAGATTTAGATGTCGTCTGGGGATATAATGCTTTCTACAATATCCGATCACCCTCCACTGGTGTTCTCAGGGTTGAGTTTCAGGATGTGCTCAGGCTTGCTAATGGCCAAGTTAAGCACTCTCCAGAAGCATATTATGCAGGTTCCTTGTGGAAGGTTTGAAAACAAGAAGTTTTCTTATTTTTGTTTTAGTTTTAGTTTTTAGCTTATGATTCTTTTAAATTTTCCATAAATATTTGATTTTTGACCTGTAGGTTACAGTTCAGGCTGTCAGCTATGAAGATCTTCAAGGACGCCGCACTCTTGGTATTTTCCTAAAATTTTGTCTAATTATAATTCCTCTTGTTTGCAGTAAATCTATTAATTGATGTTCTTGTTTTTATCATCGGTCATTCAGGGTTGTTTCTTCATCGAAGAAAGGTGGAGATCTGTGATCCCCTATGGAAGGTACTTAGAATATTTATTTGGCAATCCAATTTCTACTGCAAACACATAGATGGTGTATTTTGTAACTCATATAGTGGGAAAGCTGGTTCTTGCACGATGTTATATGTGATTTCACAAAAATAAACAGTCAGTTCTACATTCTATCGAAAAGCTTACACAATATGAAACATAATATAGTCAATATTGCATCTACCTGCCCTGACCGTAAGTTCATATGTATGTCGATTCTAGGGAAAAGGTAACTGCTAGATATCAGGTATGCTATCTCAAATCCCCTTAATTTACTCGTGAGAAAAATCTAATAATGTAATGAGCTCTTGATGGAGTCATAAAGTAGATTGATGAGCTCTATAGCATCACTTGATATAGACAACATATTTTTAACACCACCCTTGTATGAGTTGATTTAGGTATAGTTGTTAAGAGAAAAAATTGTTTCTTGGTTCCTTTTCATCCGCACGTCATTTGTAATATTGTCCTCTACTTTGACTACTTCTTTGATTTTTGTCCTTTTTGACATCCTGACCATGGAGTTTCTGAATTCAGTTCTAATTGTCATTCTATAGAGGTTGACGGATGCATATTCACTTGTTTATAGGGCATTGGAATATCTGCAATATATCCATTTAAATCCTTTACCAAAAATATGTCGCATGTTTTTATGTTCACAGGCAGACTCACTAAAAAAATGTGAAACTTTACTTGATACTCCAGTGGAAATTCGAGAAGCATCAGGAAGATGGATGAACATTTTATCACCACCTGGAAAGAAAAATCATCAAGTTTCTGGTCATGGCTTCCCCATTCATCCAATGAACGGAAACCTGAACCACTGACATGTATTCAAAAGTGTTGAGTATCGGCAGATGGGATGGTTCCTTCTAAAGAGACTTCTGGCTGCTGGTACATCTGTCTACTGTCTGTATTGATAATATTTTAGCAAATGCAATTATTTCAGGCTGATGTCTCATCCTCCACCAGTTGATGTTTCATCCTCCACCATGCAATGTTTTAGGCTGGATTTGTTGGAATTGGAATTTATGATGGATATCATCGCCTGAGGCCTGTAATTGAGTTCATGACTTTCAACTTCTCAATGCAGGTTAGGATTCTTTCCTGGAATGTATTTGCTTCAAGAAAAATTTATTTTCGAACTTATCTTATTCTGGAAACTGCATATTTATTGGTTATTGTCCAGAAATGGAATGCTTAGGTTAACCAATTTACAGGGATGAAATTATATGGTGTTTTTTTTATCCGTTTGATGGACATATGTTTCTTTTAAGCAACTGTGATACACAACTACTACGTAAGGTCCGAATACCATGGAAAAGGTACATAAATTTTTTCAGTTTCTGAAATGGTAAATTGATAGGTGAATGTGAATGCATTTTATTTTCCATAGTTTTGGAGGCTGAACTGCCTGTATGATTGCAGTACATTTCTTACATTTTTCTCAGTGCATTTTATGAGGTTCATTTTAGAGAAGCATAAATTAGAGCCTATGCAGCCAGATTTGCACTGCTTTATATCCACTTAATTAGCAAGATTTCAGAAACTGTAGTGTTTGTTATTTGAGTTGGTTTGCTACTTTTTTTTGTTGAGCGGTTGCATTCAGTGTATTGTTTCAAATTCTGTTCTGAAATTGTACTCTTGTGTTTTATCATTTATTTGATGCTTCTTGGTACTGAGAAGAAACCAGGGCAAGGGATGCAAGGATGTGTCCTAATAGTAGAACAAAACAAATGCTATATTGCGAAAGGTTTAAATAGATACAGTAATACAATCAGACACAGTTAAGACTTAATATGATTATATCAAGATAACTGTAACACCCGAGGAAAAGCAAATTCAAATTGTTTTGAACTACGTCATGACTTGATCCCTTCACAGGGTACGTAGGCAGCTTAGAACTAATTTCTAAGTTCAGTCACGAAATAAATCACAAAATACATCACGAATTAGATCACAAAGACGTTAGGAGGAGTTGGGACCAATTTAGACTAGGCTAATTAGGACACGGAAATGTTGCGAGCGATAAGCCGGACTCGTAACATGTTTAAGAAAAAGATTCCGAAACGGAGACGACCCAGGGAATCGAGCTAACACGTAGAAAACCGATAGAGGAAAGCAAGGAAAGACCCGACGGAACGCGCGAACCGCCGAACCGGCCGGTCCGGCCGGCCCGCGCCCGCCGCGCGCCGCCGCGCGGCCACCGCGCGGACAAAGGCGTCGCGACGCCAGGCCTGGCACGCGTGCTCCGCGCGGCCATAGGGGTGGGTGCACGCCACCTCCGCGCCAGAGGGGCTGAAGGTGTAATCTTTCCATTCGGGGGTGATTTTCTTGCCTAAATTACAATTCCCTTCAAGGGAAACCAAATTCCAGCCTTAAGGAAGGCTTAAGGGCGGCTGGGGAGCCTCAAAAGCCCTAATCCCACAGAAACCCATCCCCACCATACTTACAAACTCCCTCTCCAAGCCAAACTCTCCCGACGAAGCTTTCCGGCGAACATTCCGGCGACGACGAGGTGAACGGGACTAAGCCACGGCTTCATAGAACCTTGGTAAGTCTTAATATAGCGTTCCATCCGTCCATAAGTCTCCGAAACTCGAATTCTAACACTATTTCCTTACTACGATTTCACGTCGGAAAACGAACAAAAAGCGATCGGAGAAGTTGGCCGTTCGTCGTGACCCTAGGACGTCCGGAAACCCAATCCAGCGACCCTATCATCATTCTAGGTAAGTTAAAACCTTACTCACAAATTTTCGTGGCTGTTTGTTGTTTAAATCTCGAGATATAGGCTTGTAACAAAAATCGGTTTTCAAAAACCCTATTTTCGTCCAATTTTAAAGACTCGCCAAAAACTCGACCTTCGGGAATTCAAACCGAAAACTTTTCAACATAAAAGTTGTTCCTAACACCTTTATCTATCTTGTGTCCAAATTTCAGCCGTTGACATTAAGTTTTGCTATCCCAAATCCCGCCGTAAACTTTCTGTGACAACCCGAACGTTTTAAAACTGTGACAGATTTCTTCATTCAACTTGATGCATGTTTTTCACCCATTTTTCGAATGATTTAACTTTGCATTCCTAAACAAAAGTTGTAGATAATTGTGTCTAGATTATGCATATAAAATTTCACGGATTTTGGTTATCATTTGATATGTCAAACGGCCGAGTTTTTAAAACTGTTTTGAAATCGTTTTAAGGGCCATGAGTATGCAGTGAGTTGCACTCGATTTTTGAGTACCAATAATTCATTATTTCCAAATTCTTAAAACATGAAAGTTGTTCCTTAACGTGTTGTGTAGTTACTGTAAAAATTTCACATCGATTGGTTTTGAAATGAATTTTTAATCGGCGTTGCACGAACCTGTGACGAAAACAGTTTTTGAGACAGAAATTATTCCTTGCAATAAATTCGAATTTCAACTCACTTCGGAAACTTATTTCCAAAAGCTTAAAACATGAAAGTTGTTCGTGTGTGTGTTTTTGAATTACTGTAAAAATTTCAGAATTTTTGGAGAAAAGACGAATTTTTAATTAAGAAAGGCGTAAACTGCCTCGAATAGGATTTTTCGAACTTGAGAAAACTCGAACTATGAAAACGCGATATCGACCATTTGATAACTTTGAAATACGAACTTTCGAAAAATCCCGTTCACTAGGCTGAGCCGATCTTCATACTACCATTATCTTTGAGACTGCCTCGTTAGTGGTCTCCTTACTATCTGAGATTGCCTCGTTAGTGATCTCGCGCGCTGTATTTGTGGATCGCCTCGTTAGTGGTCCTACTATCTTTTGGATCGCCTCGTTAGTGGTCCTACTATCTTTGAGACTGCCTCGTTAGTGGTCTCCCATTGTTTGGACTGCCTCGTTAGTGGTCCTATGTTGAGATTGCCTCGTTAGTGATCTCCCGGTATGATGTCCTCTTCTTAGTCTACGGGATGAAAAGTAAAAGACTTGTGTGAGTGTTTCATTATGCTTAAATCGTATTTATCATGTCTTTAATTATGTATTTAAAGTTTATGCATCTTAAATTATGCTTTGAATTACGCTTTTAAGATTAAGCCCTTTAATCATGTTTTCCCGCTGCTAATAAATTATGTATTTTTAATTCTCGTACGATGAGCGAAATCTTTAGTTTAAACACTTGTAACCCCTTTTATTTGTTAGTTAGGGATTAACTTACTCAGTATATTTTTATACTGACAACCGTTGTCATTTTCCTTTTTTTTACAGAGTATGTCGAGTGACGCATTGCATATGCACTTGGGGGAAAATCATAACGGACATTTTAAATTCTGCATCGTACTGTTTTTACCGGGTCTGTTAAACCCGAGGATTTGGCCATGTTGGCCGTGATTTACTTTCCGCTGCACTTTCTCTATTTATTTTTCGCGCATGATGATTACTACTATCGTATTAAGTATTATAAATTTCCGGACTAAATCTTGAAATGTTTTAAATCTTTTACATACCCACAAGCCTTGCATTTCCTTAGCGAGCTCGGGAAGCCGTGTTTTGCTAGGGAGATGCGGCGGTGACATCCCGGCCTGGGTTATCAAATCCGGGGTGTTACAATAACTGATGCCTTTTTTTATTTTTACAGGTCATTGATCACATCATTAATTCAGCTGCAAAATCAAATTACATGTCAGCTGGGCAAATTAATGTGTCTATTATTTTCAGAGGCCCAATGGTGCCGCTGCTGGTGTTGGTGCTCAACATTCACAGGCACAATTCGTATACTGTGCCATTGGTGAATCCCTGTATTATACCTTAGTTTTTCGTATCCAAAAAACCAACATATTATGATCTGAATATATTACTATGGAATGGTTGAGAACAATTTATGATATTCTTTTCTTTTTTCTTGAAAGGAGATTCTATTACTCTTTTATCGTTTATCATGATAGAAAATTATGGGGATAACTGTAAAAGAAAATAACTTTTATCTATTCGTTATGGGATTCTGTCTTTATGCTAGTAATATATTGTAGGTGCTTATGATACACATTCTAGCCTTAAAGGTCTAAAATCCCTGTTATTAGGATGTGTACATGTTTCAAACCTTTTTGCAGATATTCACTGATTGGATTGAGGGAACACATCAAGAAACGTCCGCCCCTAGCAACAAGAGAAAAGGTTCAGCAATTTGTGCGGGTAAGCCTACCATTAAAAAAATATATATATTCTTGTTTATCATATTGTCTCACTTTGTGTACACACTAAATTCAAGTTAATCATTTGTTTGATATGTATTATGAAACTATAATATAGGTGAAAATAATTAAATTATTTTTAAAAAATAATCATTCCTTTTTGACCAAATTGAAGATACCCTACATTCATGGGTTTGCTTCCTTTTGATCACCAAAATAAACAGCTATCTGAAGTGAGATAGTGGATATTTGCTTCCACTTATGTGTGATTCATCTAATGTTTATATTCCTGATTTAATATGCATTGTTTCATAATTAATTCATCTTTAGGCCAAAGGAAGGGAAGCTACTGTTGCTGGATTTTATCACGAAGGCTATGAAGAATCCCTGCTAATGCTAATGAGAAGAAAAGGTGTTCATGCAGGCCTGGTAGTGAAGGTACTGCTTTTTTTTTTTTGGGTGTGTTGAATGTTTAATTGATTGTCTTTGTTTATAAATGTGCTGTAAAAAAGAAATATATCTTTCGAATTGTTTTATGATTAAAGGGTGAGGAAGGTGCTCTTTCAATGACTACAAGAGTGAAATCACCAATTGCATCAAAAGGACTTCCGGTTAATTACTGTTCAGGTTTCCGCTCTCTCGATAGCATTCCTGCTGAAACAGAGGATGGTGTGTACCATGTTTACTGCCGCCTTCTAATTTCTCTCGGTTCAATTTGGTTTCTGTTCAAATTGATAAATTAATATACTATGATAGATGGTAACCAGCTGTGGAGGCTTGCAGGGTTTCACCTTTTGTCAGTTCTTGGGCGAACTTTGGTTTATAATGTGTGAACATGCACAATTACACACTAACTGAAATGTTATTGGTCTTCAGTGATTGAACACTATAGGAGTATCACGCAATCCCTTCAATATGGTTGTCAATGCAAAGGACTATGGCTTTGAACCATCTGACACTCCAGGAACAGATAGATCTGTAAGCCCTCATAATATTCTTTTACTGTATTTATTTACTCATCCGTCCACACAATGCTTCCTGCTTGTTTGGGTTAAATGACCCTTAAACGAAGCAACCTTTTTGTTCTATGATCTAAGCAGCTTATTCTTACTGTATTACGACATCAGTTATATAGCCCTGTTCTTATATTAAAATCTCAGGTATTCATTAACACAAACTGATTGAAACCTATCGTTCTTGCATATTGTTTCAGGTGTCAAGGAATATAGAGCTGGGCTTAGCAGCCCTGCGTGGTGAGAAAGGTCCATCTTATGATCGGATCGTGTTGAACGCTGGAATGGTTGATCATTTGCCTGGATGTGATGGTGCAGAAGATGTATCTGCAGCCCTAGATAGGGCCAGGGAAGCCATAGACAGTGGCAAAGCTCTTTGTAACACCCCGGATTTGATAACCCAGGCCGGGGTGCCACCGCCACACATCCCTAGCAAGACACGGTTCCTCCGAGCTTGCTAAAGAGATGCAAGGCTATAGGTGTTGGAAAAAGTTTTAAAAGCAAGTCCGGAATTACTTAAAAATGGTAATGTAATATCATCAATACATGATAATAAAAATAATAGGTTGCAGCGGAAATTAAATATAGGGCCGACATGGCCAAAACTCGGGTTAACAAGCCCATTTGCAAGTCATGTAGAACAAAAAAATTAAATACCCAAAGTGATCCCTGATGCATGATCATGCTCCGTACTCTGTAATAGAAAAATGAACAACGGGTTTTATCAGTATATAAAATACTGAGTAAGCTAAGCCCTAACAAAACAATTTAAGGGGTTACATGTGTTTAAATCCAAAGATTCACTCGTCATGCATTACTTTATAAAATGACGTAATTTAAATGCGTAATTTAAAAACAGGATACAAAAGATTTAAGCGTAATCAACACTCACACAAGTCTTTTATATTTTATCCCGTAACTAAGAAGAGGACACCACACAAGGGAGATCACTAACGAGGCAATCTCAAAAATCATAATCAGTTAGCCGGTGAACCGGCGGCCGCAGCCATATCAGTATTGACTGCCGTTTTGGCTAGCCATGTATCTCGATTGCCATTTCGGCAAGCCGTGTGTATCTACTGTCGATTTGACAGGCATGTATGTCAACTGTCATTTGACAGGCCTTTCAAGCTGTTTCACTGCCACTCGGGCAGACCGTGTATTTCTCACTGCCGTTTTGGCAGGCCATGTGCACAACTGCCGTTTTGGCATAATAAGGAGATCACTAACGAGGCAATCTCAGATAGTACGGAGACCACTAACGAGGCAGTCTCAAAGGTAATGATAGCATGAAGATCGGCTCAGCATAGTGAACGGGATTTTTCGAAAGTTCGTATTTCAAGTGATCAAAAGATTCGATATCGCGTTTCATAGTTCGAGTTTTCTCAAGTTCGAAAAATCCGATTTGACGCAGTTTACGCCTTTCTTAATTAAAAATTCATTTTTACACCAAAAATTCTGAAATTTACACAGTAGCTCAAAAACACACACACGAACAACTTTCATGTTTTAAGTTTTGGGAAATAAGGTTTCGAAGTGAGTCAAAGTTTGAGTTCTTTACAAAAGATGATTTCTGTCTCAAAAACGGATTTCGTCACAGGTTCGTACGACGCCGATTAAAAATTCATTTCAAAGCCAATTGATCCGAAATTTTTACAGGAGATACAAAATACATTAATGAACAACTTTCATGTTTTAAGAAATTAGAAATAATGAATTTTAGGTGTTCAAAAATCGACCACAACACGCTGTACACGCGCGGACTCAAAGGATTGCTTAAAACAGGTTCTGAAATTCGGCCGTTTGACATATCAAATGAACTCCAAAATCCATGAAATGTTATATACATAATCTAGACACATTTATCTACAACTTCTGTTTAGAAATTCAAAGTTAAATCATTCTAAAAATGGGTGAAAAACATGCATCAAGTCGAGTAATGAAATCTGTCAACGGTTTCAAATGTTCGGTTTATCACAGAAAGTTTACGGCGAGATTTGGGATAGCAAATCTTAACGTCAATGGCTGAAATTTGGACACAAGATAGATTAAAGTCTTAGGAACAAAATCTATGTTGAAAAGTTTTCGGTTTGAATTCCCGAAGGCCGAGTTTTAGGCGAGTTTTTGAAATTGGACGAAAATAGGGTTTTTGGAAATCGATTTTTGTTATGGGTATAGATCTCAAGTTTTAAACAACAATAAACCACAAAATTTTGTGAGTAAGGTCTTAACTTACTTGGTTAGAGAGTAGGGTCGCTGTAAAGGGTTTCCGGACGTCCTAATGTCGCGACGAACGGCCAACTTCTCCGATCGCTTTTTGTTCGTTTCCCGACGTAAAATCGTAGCAAAGGAAAATGGTTAGATTTCGAGTTTGTTAAGGCTTATGGACGATTCAAACACTGTAATACTACTTACCAAGGTTCTAGAGGGTAGAGGCTTTGTCCCGTTTGCCTCGTCGTCGCCGGAATACTCGCCGGAAAGTGGAGTCGAAGGAGTTTTGAACTTGGAGAGAAAAGATGGGAGTGTCTAGGGTTTGTTTACTGAAAATATGGGGTAGGGGGCGCCCAATATTGATATTATGGCCTTCCTAAAATCTTTGATCCGCTTGCCCTCGTTAGGGGACGGATTTTTGGCAAGAAAATCGCCATAGAAGGAAAGTTTACACCTTCTGCACCTCTAGCGCACTGGTGACGCGCACCTACGGCTTTGCCCGCGCGGAGCACGCGTTGCCAGGCCTGGAGTCGCGACTCCGCCTTCCGCGCGGTGGCGCGCGGCGAGCTCGGGCCGGCCGGACCCGCCGGTTCGGCGGTCCGCATGGTCCGTCGGGTCTTTTCTTCTTTTCTCGATCGGGTTTCTATCCCCTACGTTTTCGGTTCGACTTTTCGGGTCATTTCTAGGGTTACGATTCCTTTCTAAATTTTATTTTGACTCCAATGAATTTCATATTTGAAATCAAGAATTCGTCGAGTTCGAATCCGTCGGCTTGAATTCGTCATCCTGTGGCTCCCGTGCAATAATTTATCTAATTAAATTATATCCGACTTCACGGGTTCTTGGAATTAAAATTCTTTTCCTTCTTGAATTTAATTCCAATTCTTTTGGGATTAATCCATGGAATATCTTCGGGCTTCCTTTTCCTCTTTCATCCCATTTTGACTTGACCAAAATTTGGGTTCGAATTCTTTGAATTTATCAGTCACGCCATTTCCGAGCAATAATTTATTGTAATAAATTATTTTCTTCTCGGAAATAAATTTTATTTCGTTTCTTTGGGCGTTGTAAAAACCCCGGGTATTACAGTCTACCCCCCTTAAGAATCAACTTCGTCCTCGAAGTTGCGCCCTCGCTTTCTTTTGGCCTCAATTTAATGTTGGGGTATTTCCATCTACTTTCCTTAAGGATAAACGTCTCCCACAAGAAATTTATTCCATTCCTTTGAATGTGGATTAAATTTCTCGGGTGTTACATCTTCTCCCCCTTAGGAATCAACTTCGTCCTCGAAGTTGGGCGTTAGCTCCTCGCGAGCTCGGACATTGTTTGGTTGCGTGATTGTATTATTGTGTGTTGTTGTTTGTTTTTATTTGACTGAACCCAGAATTGAAATTTCCAAGTTGCCTACATACCCTGTGAAGGGATCAAGTCATGACGTAGTTCAAAACAATCTGAATTTGTTTATTTTTGTTTGGATACAATTCGTCGAATCGATCTCAAAAATAAATGCAGTTATCGATACTTGAAAACTTCTTACGGTTGCTTGGACCGCGTGGTCACGTCCTCTCTCCTGTTGATGTTTCCTATTCGCGTCCAGCAGTCACGCAGCCGATGACCATGTCGACCGCACCGAAGGCATGCTCCAGGCTGAGGGCATCCTCTCACATAGTATGGTTTACCACACTTTGGACATAGTGGCGCATAGTCGCCATGGTTGAAGACTATCCCCTTGTTTCGTCCATTGTCGTTTTGATGTGGTCGGTCCAAGTTTCTACGGGAATTGTCCTTATTCCTCTTGTATCGTCCTTGTGGTCCTTGCTTAGTCCCACCTACCGGTTTCTGTTTCAGTCCTTGAACTCGTGCAACCGCTACTGCACGATCATACACAGCTTGTAGGTCAAGATAGTGCTCGCCCGTGATCACCTCTCTAATAGATAGGTTCAGTCCCGTCTCGAACTTCTGTGCCTTCTCTACATCAGTTGGCACCAGTCTCGGCGCGAACTGCACCAACTCCTTGAAACGGTTATAGTATTCTTGGACCGTCTTTCCTCCTTGCCTCAGTGTCAGAAATTCCTCATACATAGCAGCCTTCGTGCTCATGGGATAAAAATGAACCCTAAGAAGATCCGTGAATTCTGACCATGTGTAGGGCTCGTCGTACTCTGCACGTTTCCATTGGGTGGCTTGCCACCAATCATCCGCCTCGCCTCCTAGGTAGTATGAAGCTACGTGAACCTTTTCCCCGTCGGGACACTTTACGGCGTTCAACAGCTTGTCGAACGTCCGTATCCATTCCTCTAGCTGAGCCGGGTCCTCTTCGGCGGCGTAGTGGGGTGGTTGGTAAGGGTTTACCAAGGCTAAGTAGTTGACCCGGGTTACCGGTGGTGGTACACCCGCTTGTGCACGTTGCACTTCAGCATTTCCTAATACTACGTGTAACACCCCGGTTTTTGGTCACCCAGGTCGGGATGTCACCGCCACACCTCTCTAGCAAGACACGATTTCTCCGAGCTCACTAAAGAGATGCAAGGCTATGGTTTTTCAGAATTTAAAAATATTCAAACAGCCCATTCATATATAAATTAAAAATAATACATCAAGTTGCAGCGGAAAATAATATTTACATATTTATTGCAGCGGAATTTAAGTATAGGGCCAACATGGCCTAATCACGGGTTAAACAGGCCCGTTCATGCAAGATCTAGTCTAATACAAAAATTCAAAATAATATATATCCTCCCAAACTTCCCGTGTATGCATATGACGATGCATAATTCTCAACTCTGAAAGAAAAAGGAAAAGAAAATATGGTTTGGTCAGCACTACGTGCTGAGTAAGTTAACACATACAAGATCATGAGGTTTCAAAGCCTTTGTTTAAATTTAATGAAAACATGTGCATAATTTTAAATAAAGCATGTAACCGCATAATTTAGAAGACATGGATTCATAAGATCGTCTATATAGCTCGCAACGTAATTAAATAAGTTGCCATAAATTTAACAGCACAAATTAATACGGATTTAGGTTTGGAATTCTCATAAACTTCTCGTTTCATATCTTTTACAGATCACCACCGCTAGGGCTCTTATGTCCGCCAGCCTTACGCCTGGGCTCTTATGTCCACAGGTATCATGGTCGATCTTTTAGTTAGAGTTAATCCGTCCGCTAGCCATACGATCAGTGTTTCGCTAGGGCTCTTACGTCAACCTAGACATACACTTGGGCTCTTATGTCCCAAGCCGCAGAGAACATTGACAGTATCTAGCTTAGTCATAACCCGCAATATTTTAATCTTCTCATTTCATGTATCGTATTTCAAAGTTTTTCTATCCGTTTCAACCTCAAAGGTTAATTTCACCGTTTCCACAAGATTTCAAGTTTTGACTCGGTCAACCATAATTTACTCTAAAATTCGTTAAAAATCAGATTTAATTTCAAAAATTCCGAAATTTCACGACTGACTCCAAAACGTCGAGATCTACAACTTTTGTGTTTTAACTTTTTCAATCCGAGATACCTAAATATGTCAAAAACACTAATTTTCACAGAAGTACTGTTCTGTCCGAATTTCATATAACTCAGTTTAAAGATTTCGAATTATACCATAGCAATTCAACTCCAAATTTGATGAAATTTTGCAGAGATCATCTTAAGGCAATTATCTACAACTTTCATGTTCGGCTAAAGATCTAATTCGGCCTAGAACTCTAGTCAAAACGTCAACAAGTTCGAATCTATGTTCTGTCCGGTTTTCAAGATCTAAGTTTCAGCAGTTCGGTTTGGGGTGGATTTCTTATATCAAATCATCACGAAAATTTCTGAAATTTTACGGAGGTATTTATGACGTATAGATCTACAACTCTTATGTTCAACGCCAAGCCTAGATCGGTCTAGATCTAACGTAGAAATCACCAACAAGTTCGTGTTTTACGTTTTCTCGTTTGAACGCTTTAAGGGGTTCGAATAAGTTCAACAAACATGCTGCGCCGGTGTAGACAGATTTTAGATAGGGTTCCATTACATCTATATGTTCGAATCTTTTAACAACCCAAAACCAAAGTAAGCGTTAACTTACCGATTGTTGAGCGTCCGGGATCGTCGATTCGGAGGCGTGGCTTCCCGTCCTCCGTTTATCCTCTCCGTTTGTCGAGTTCTTCGCTCTCGATTCGGATCGGGGGTTTAGAATAGAAAAAGATCGAATTTAGGATTCGTTTTCGAATCACATATGGAAAAGAATGAATCAAGGCTTACCACAGCGACGGGGGTCTCCAAATTTCGTCCAAGTCAGTTTCTCCTCTCGGTGTTGTGCCTCCGACGACTCCGGGATTAGGGTTTCGACGTATAGAAGGATTTCGTAGGGTTTCGAATATATTTGGAGCTCTTAGGAGGTCTTATTTATAGATATCTAAGACCTAGGGCGTCCAAAATCTGACCCCAAGGGTCTTGGGTCGAGAGATGTTCAACCGAAAGTCGAAAAATCCGCGTTCGGGCGAGAAAATCTCGCTTGGTTTGTTGCTGCCAGAGTGGCGCGGTCGTGGCGCGGTCTAAGGCCAACAACCGCGCGGCCAGCGCGCCACTCACGCCTGGACTCCGGTCCGGGCGGGTCGTGCGATCCGTCGTGCTTTTCCGTCTCTCTTTCGGGTTTCTATCCCTCTATGCTCCCGAATTCCGATTCCCGGGGTATATTCGGGCTCCGATTTCCTATCCTAATTTTATTCGGACCTAAATTTATATTTGGACTCGAGTTATTGAGTCCATCGATATCGGGTCCCCGTGTAACCATTTATTCAATTAAATTGTCTTCGGCTTCTCGGGTTTTCGGAATTTTGTTTTCTTTTTAATTTAAATTTCATTTCTCATCTTTTATGATTCTTTATTTATTTATCATGGTTATTATATTTATTTATTTATTTTATTTATTTATTTTATGTTGCAAAATTCTCGGGTATTACAGTCTACCCTCCTTAAGAATCAACTTCGTCCTCGAAGTTGTGTTTCGACTTTTCTCGTGCTAAAGTCTTTTTGTTTGTTTTATTATTTTGTGACTGAACTTAGAATTAAAACTTCTAAGCTGCCTACGTACCCTGTGAAGGGATCAAGCCATAACGTAGTTCAAAACAAGTTGAATTTGTTTATTTATGATCTAGGATACATCTTATCGAGTCTAACTCCAAAGATAAATTATTATGGGGTATCACATCCTCTCCCCCTTAGGACTTCAGTTATGTCCCCATAACTGTGTACTCATTATTCTCAAGAGGATTCGGGTTTTGGTCTTGTTCCTCGTCACTCTCTCCTTGCTGAAGGTTCACCAAATCTACTCTCTTTTCGATCGCCTCCTCTGGCGTTCGACATCCACTAGCCTTGTGACCAAGCTTGCCGCACCTACGGCAGGTTCCAGGCTTCGGGCATTGGCGCACCAGATGTGCATGGTTGCATCGTGGGCAACGTGGTATAAACGCACCACGGTTGTCGTCTCCCCCATTGTTGAGACCTTTATTTCCTTTCCTTCGGGATCCATTGTCTTTCCTAGAGTTGTTATTGTTGTCTTTCCGATCCTTCTTCTCAAGTCCTTGTGAGTCCTTGCTCGACTCACCATGTTCCTTACGCTTCAATTGCTGGATTCGAGCAATTGATACGACGCGATCATATATCGTCTGCAGGTTCGTGAATTGTCCTACTGCAAGTATCTCCCGGATACTAAGGTTCAAACCCATCTCGAATTTCTGAGCCTTGTCAGAGTCGGTTGGTACTATCCTCGCAGCGAATCGTACTAGCTCCTTGAATTTGGTGTAGTATTCTTGTACCGTTTGTGCACCTTGCTTTAAGTTGATGAACTCCTCGTACTTCGCAGTCTTGGTGCTCAGTGGGTAGAATCTTTCCCTCAAAGCTTCCTTAAGTTCCTCCCAGGTGTAGGCTTCTTCGTCTTCCACTGAGTTCGTTTGGAGATTTTGCCACCACTCATCGGCTTCGCCTCCTAGGTAGTAGGTCACTACGTGTATCTTCTCCTCATCAGGGCACTTGATAGCATTCAAGAGCTTATCAAAGGTACGGATCCATCCTTCCAACTTGGCTGGATCCTCTTGGCCGTCATAATGGGGTGGGTGGTAAGGGTTCACTAATGCCAAGTAGTTGACTCGGGCTACTGGCGGAGGTACTGTTTGTACCCTATGCACCTCGGCATTTCCTAATGCTACAAGGAGTTCCTCTACAGATTTTAAACGTGCTTCCATATTATTGGGCGCTTGAGGCACTTGCTCTCCTAGGTTCTGAGGACTTTCACTGTTGTTGGGCGTGTTGGAAAGGTTAGCGTCAGTGCCGTTTGGACTCACCTTCCTTGGTTTCCTCCTAGGCGCCATTTTCTGTTACACGTGTATAGATTAGCTTATCTTGGTTTAGGTAGATCGCTCGAATGAGACGTTTCGTTAATTTCTAATTTCAAATTTTCGGGTTTGTTGTTTGGAAATCCAACCAAGATTTTTGGAATAAAGAGTGTTTTAATAAAAACTTGATTTTTAGTGTTCCACATAAGGAAACTTTCTAACTCGTTCAAGGATAGGAATGGCTAAAGCCGAGATTTGTTATGCTTAGGCGTGAGCTTAGATGAACGCGATCTAGAACTAAGGCAACATCAGTCTCTAGTGAGCGTTTCTAATTTGATGTCAAGCGTCTAAGTCATCTAGTGCAAGCAAAAGATCTAGGTTAATATTCGCCAAGATTCTAAGTTCAATTCGCCAAGATTCTAGGTTCAATTCGCCAAAATTCTAAGTTCAAGTTTCGCCAAGATTCTAAGTTCATAGCAGAGATGCAATATGCAAATGCAAATGATGTTTCCCCCCAATAATAATTTAATGCACCACATATATATATTTTTCCCATGGGTTTTAAAATAAAAAATTTCTCCATGGAAATAATACTTTAAAATTTAAAATAATAGTCAAAATATTAATATTAGTTTAAAAATAATAATGGTTTAAAAATAATAGTTTAAAAATAGCCGGGCTCTGATACCACTTTATAACACCCCGGTTTTTGGTCACCCAGGTCGGGATGTCACCGCCACACCTCTCTAGCAAGACACGGTTTCTCCGAGCTCACTAAAGAGATGCAAGGCTATGGTTTTTCAGAATTTAAAAATATTCAAACAGCCCATTCATATATAAATTAAAAATAATACATCAAGTTGCAGCGGAAAATAATATTTACATATTTATTGCAGTGGAATTTAAGTATAGGGCCAACATGGCCTAATCACGGGTTAAACAGGCCCGTTCATGCAAGATCTAGTCTAATACAAAAATTCAAAATAATATATATCCTCCCAAACTTCCCGTGTATGCATATGACGATGCATAATTCTCAACTCTGAAAGAAAAAGGAAAAGAAAATATGGTTTGGTCAGCACTACGTGCTGAGTAAGTTAACACATACAAGATCATGAGGTTTCAAAGCCTTTGTTTAAATTTAATGAAAACATGTGCATAATTTTAAATAAAGCATGTAACCGCATAATTTAGAAGACATGGATTCATAAGATCGTCTATATAGCTCGCAATGTAATTAAATAAGTTGCCATAAATTTAACAGCACAAATTAATACGGATTTAGGTTTGGAATTCTCATAAACTTCTCGTTTCATATCTTTTACAGATCACCACCGCTAGGGCTCTTATGTCCGCAAGCCTTACGCCTGGGCTCTTATGTCCACAGGTATCATGGTCGATCTTTTAGTTAGAGTTAATCCGTCCGCTAGCCATACGATCAGTGTTTCGCTAGGGCTCTTACGTCAACCTAGACATACACTTGGGCTCTTATGTCCCAAGCCGCAGAGAACATTGACAGTATCTAGCTTAGTCATAACCCGCAATATTTTAATCTTCTCATTTCATGTATCGTATTTCAAAGTTTTTCTATCCGTTTCAACCTCAAAGGTTAATTTCACCGTTTCCACAAGATTTCAAGTTTTGACTCGGTCAACCACAGTTTACTCTAAAATTCGTTAAAAATCAGATTTAATTTTAAAAATTCCGAAATTTCACGACTGACTCCAAAACGTCGAGATCTACAACTTTCGTGTTTTAACTTTTTCAATCCGAGATACCTAAATAGGTCAAAAACACTAATTTTCACAGAAGTACTGTTCTGTCCGAATTTCATATAACTCAGTTTAAAGATTTCGAATTATACCATAGCAATTCAACTCCAAATTTGATGAAATTTTGCAGAGATCATCTTAAGGCAATTATCTACAACTTTCATGTTCGGCTAAAGATCTAATTCAGCCTAGAACTCTAGTCAAAACGTCAACAAGTTCGAATCTATGTTCTGTCCGGTTTTCAAGATCTAAGTTTCAGCAGTTCGGTTTGGGGTGGATTTCTTATATCAAATCATCACGAAAATTTCTGAAATTTTACGGAGGTATTTATGACGTATAGATCTACAACTCTTATGTTCAACGCCAAGCCTAGATCGGTCTAGATCTAACGTAGAAATCACCAACAAGTTCGAATAAAGAATCTATCATCGTTTCAAGATCTAAATCTAAAGCAGGCTCGTTTACGATCGGTTTCGGATATCAAAACACGATGAAAAATTATGAAATTTTTACAGGAGCTAGATCAGTGTCTTAGGGATGTTTTTCATGTTTTACGTTTTCTCGTTTGAACGCTTTAAGGGGTTCGAATAAATTCAACAAACATGCTGCGCCGGTGTAGACAGATTTTAGATAGGGTTCCATTACATCTATATGTTCGAATCTTTTAACAACCCAAAACCAAAGTAAGCGTTAACTTACCGATTGTTGAGCGTCCGGGATCGTCGATTCGGAGGCGTGGCTTCCCGTCCTCCGTTTATCCTCTCCGTTTGTCGAGTTCTTCGCTCTCGATTCGGATCGGGGGTTTAGAATAGAAAAAGATCGAATTTAGGATTCGTTTTCGAATCACATATGGAAAAGAATGGATCAAGGCTTACCACAGCGACGGGGGTCTCCAAATTTCGTCCAAGTCAGTTTCTCCTCTCGGTGTTGTGCCTCCGACGACTCCGGGATTAGGGTTTCGACGTATAGAAGGATTTCGTAGGGTTTCGAATGTATTCGGAGCTCTTAGGAGGTCTTATTTATAGATATCTAAGACCTTGGGCGTCCAAAATCTGACCCCAAGGGTCTTGGGTCGAGAGATGTTCAACCGAAAGTCGAAAAATCCGCGTTCGGGCGAGAAAATCTCGCTTGGTTTGTTGCTGCCAGAGTGGCGCGGTCGTGGCGCGGTCTAAGGCCAACAACCGCGCGGCCAGCGCGCCACTCACGCCTGGACTCCGGTCCGGGCGGGTCGTGCGATCCGTCGTGCTTTTCCGTCTCTCTTTCGGGTTTCTATCCCTCTATGCTCCCGAATTCCGATTCCCGGGGTATATTCGGGCTCCGATTTCCTATCCTAATTTTAAATTTCATTTCTCATCTTTTATTATTCTTTATTTATTTATCATGGTTATTATATTTATTTATTTATTTTATTTATTTATTTTATGTTGCAAAATTCTCGGGTATTACACTACGAGAACTTCCTCGACAGTCCTTAGACGCTCATCCATATTCTGAGGAATCTCATTGTTGTTTGGCATGTTGGGGAGGTCAGAGTCAGTGTTGTTTGGGATTAAATTCCTTGGTCTTCCCCTAGGTGCCATCCCCTGTTACCAACGCACGTGAAGATGAGTTTCTAATATAAGGCAAGTTAGCGTTCAAGAAAATCTATAAGGTAGGATTGGAAAGAGGTAATAGATAGGAGAATGCTAAACTTAGGTGATCAAATTATAAGACTGAGGCAGAATTAGTTTAAAGCAAACGCTTCTAAGTCAAGGTCATGACCAATTTGATGGTAAGAGTTTTGACACTGTTAATTCACAAAAAAAAAAATTATCGCGATATTCATGTATGTATGTATGCGAATGCATGTATGCTTTATACAATGCTACCCCAACCCCGAAAAATATTTTCGTGACTTTAAAAACTTGTTGGAAAAATTTCTATGCATATGTAAATATTTTCCATGGGTTTAAAATAAATTTTGTTCCATGGAAATAAAACTTAAAATTTAAATAATAATAATGGTACTTAAAAATTTTAAAATAATATTAATATTTGTTTAAAAATCTTGGGCCTCTATATTGGCAAAATAATAATAATAATAATTTAAAAATATTTCCGGGCTCTGATACCACTTTGTAACACCCCGGATTTGATAACCCAGGCCGGGGTGCCACCACCACACCTCCCTAGCAAGACACGGTTCCTCCGAGCTTGCTAAAGAGATGCAAGGCTATAGGTGTTGGAAAAAGTTTTAAAAGCAAGTCCGGAATTACTTAAAAATGGTAATGTAATATCGTCAATACATGATAATAAAAATAATAGGTTGCAGCGGAAATTAAATACAGGGCCGACATGGCCAAAACTCGGGTTAACAAGCCCGTATGCAAGTCATGTAGAACAAATAATTAAATACCCAAAGTGATCCCCGATGCATGATCATGCTCCGTACTCTGTAATGGAAAAATGAACAACGGGTTTTATCAGTATATAAAATACTGAGAAAGTTAAGCCCTAACAAAACAATTTAAGGGGTTACATGTGTTTAAATCCAAAGATTCACTCGTCATAAATTACTTTAAAAAATCCATATTTTATTCGCAGCGGAAAACATGTTTAATTTATTCAAGACGACAATGCATAATTTAAAAGACTTAATTTAAAAGCGGAATTTAAAAGCATAACTTAAATGACGTAATTTAAATGCGTAATTTAAAAACAGGATACAAAAGATTTAAGCGTAATCAACACTCACACAAGTCTTTTATATTTTATCCCGCAACTAAGAAGAGGACACCACACAAGGGAGATCACTAACGAGGCAATCTCAAAAATCATAATCAGTTAGCCGGTGAACCGGCGGCCGCAGCCATATCAGTATTGACTGCCGTTTTAGCTAGCCATGTATCTCGATTGCCATTTCGGCAAGCCGTGTGTATCTACTGTCGATTTGACAGGCATGTATGTCAACTGTCATTTGATAGGCCTTTCAAGCTGTTTCACTGCCACTCGGGCAGGCCGTGTATTTCTCACTGCCGTTTTGGCAGGCCATGTGCACAACTGCCGTTTTGGCATAATAAGGAGATCACTAACGAGTCAATCTCAGATAGTAGGGAGACCACTAACGAGGCAGTCTCAAAGGTAATGATAGCATGAAGATCGGCTCAGCATAGTAAATGGGATTTTTCGAAAGTTCGTATTTCAAGTGATCAAAAGATTCGATATCGCGTTTCATAGTTCGAGTTTTCTCAAGTTCGAAAAATCCGATTTGATGCAGTTTACGCCTTTCTTAATTAAAAATTCATTTTTACACCAAAAATTCTGAAATTTACACAGTAGCTCAAAAACACAGACACGAACAACTTTCATGTTTTAAGTTTTCGGAAAAAAGGTTTCGAAGTGAGTCAAAGTTTGAGTTCTTTACAAAAGATGATTTCTGTCTCAAAAACGGATTTCGTCAAAGGTTCGTACGACGCCGATTAAAAATTCATTTCAAAGCCAATTGATCCAAAATTTTTACAGGAGATACAAAACACATTAATGAACAACTTTCATGTTTTAAGAAATTAGAAATAATGAATTTTAGGTGTTCAAAAATCGACCACAACACGCTATACACGCGCGGACTCAAAGGATTGCTTAAAACAGGTTCTGAAATTCGGCCGTTTGACATATCAAATGAACTCCAAAATCCATGAAATTT
Source organism: Hygrophila difformis (assembly GCA_030278955.1). NCBI lineage: Eukaryota > Viridiplantae > Streptophyta > Magnoliopsida > Lamiales > Acanthaceae > Hygrophila > Hygrophila difformis. The sequence goes on along the minus strand of JAOANR010000003.1, from coordinate 39,523,128 downwards.
TATATTCATAATCTAGACACATTTATCTACAACTTCTGTTTAGAAATGCAAAGTTAAATCATTCTAAAAATGTGTGAAAAACATGTATCAAGTCGAGTAATGAAATCTGTCAACGGTTTCAAATGTTCGGTTTATCACAGAAAGTTTACGGCAAGATTTGGGATAGCAAATCTCAATGTCAATGGCTGAAATTTGGACACAAGATAGATTAAAGTCTTAGGAACAAAATCTATGTTGAAACGTTTTCGGTTTGAATTCCCGAAGGTCGAGTTTTAGGCGCGTTTTTGAAATTGGACGAAAATAGGGTTTTTGGAAATCGATTTTTGTTACGGGTATAGATCTCGAGTTTTAAACAACAATAAACCACAAAATTTTGTGAGTAAGGTCTTAACTTACTTAGTTAGAGAGTAGGGTCGCTGTAAAGGGTTTCCGGACGTCCTAAGGTCGCGACAAACGGCCACTTCTCCGATCGCTTTTTGTTCGTTTCCCGACGTAAAATCATAGCAAAGGAAAATGGTTAGATTTCGAGTTTGTTAAGGCTTATGGACGATTCAAACACTGTAATACTACTTACCAAGGTTCTAGAGGGTAGAGGCTTCATCCCGTTTGCCTCGTCGTCGCCGGAATACTCGCCGGAAAGTGGAGTCGAAGGAGTTTTGAACTTGGAGAGAAAAGATGGGAGTGTCTAGGGTTTGTTTACTGAAAATATGGGGTAGGGGGCGCCCAATATTGATATTATGGCCTTCCCAAAAGCTTTGATCCGCTTGCCCTCGTTAGGGGACGGATTTTTTGCAAGAAAATCGCCATAGAAGGAAAGTTTACACCTTCTGCACCTCTGGCGCGCTGGTGACGCGCACCTACGCCTTTGCCCGCGCGGAGCACGCGTGGCCGGGCCTGGAGTCGCGACTCTGCCTTCCGCGTGGTGGCGCGCGGCGAGCTCGGGCCGGCCGGACCGGCCGGTTCGGCGGTCCGCGTGGTCCGTCGGGTCTTTTCTTCTTTTCTCGATCGGGTTTCTATCCCCTACGTTTTCGGTTCGACTTTTCGGGTCATTTCTGGGGTTACGATTCCTTTCTAAATATTATTTTGACTCCAATGAATTTCATATTTGAAATCAAGAATTCGTCGAGTTTGAATCCGTCGGCTTGAATTCGTCGTCCTGTGGCTCCCGTGCAATAATTTATCTAATTAAATTATTTCCGACTTCACGGGTTCTTGGAATTAAAATTCTTTTCCTTCTTGAATTTAATTCCAATTCTTTTGGATTAATCCATGGAATATCTTCGGGCTTCCTTTCCCTCTTTCATCCCATTTCGACTTGACCAAAATTTGGGTTCGAATTCTTTGAATTTATCGGTCACGCCATTTCCGAGCAATAATTTATTGTAATAAATTATTTTCTTTTCGGAAATAAATTTTATTTCGTTTCTTTGGGCGTTGTAAAAACCCCGGGTATTACACTCTTAATAGGCTTTTAGGTTACATAACCAAGTCCATCAAACTAGCATCACAGTGAAAGACCTGTTTTGTTTCCCCTTTCATTTGTTTCTATAGTGAATAGGAGAGGATTATAGTCAACAACATAACCACAAGTCAAAACACAAGTTTTTGATTATATATGAAACACCTTGGACTGATGGCAGACAATAATTTTTAACAAGCAACTACAAAAGTATGATCTGAAATCTATAATCTTGTCCTCCAATCTTTTTGCTTCTCCATCTTTTAGAATGTTCTCGAGCTCACAGAATATTCTTCATTGTTATTAAACTAAATTCGCATGTTATTTTATAAATCCATGTATTTTATATTTGTTTCTGTTGCTTTGCGGATGTTAGAAAATTTCAGCTCTAAATAAATTTTATATTGTTTGATTTTGGCTTCCTCAACATTACATACTTGCTTTGTAAATTAAATATAACTAAACTTCTTTGAATGTAATAAGTATCATATAAGAAAACTATGTGCACTTACCTACAATTATTTTTTCCCTCCATAGGCAGTTGTACGCTCTAAATACGCCATAGATCAGAAATATTTCTGGGGAACATTACTTTCTAAACTGAAGAAACAAGGAAATCTTTCATCAACTTCTCATAACCTCTTTCCGCGTTATCAATCAATGCTGGCCCTTCCTCCTTAAAATATTTGTTTCTGCAACAGGAAATATTTTTTTGATGAGCCGCAATGGGAAACATTGAGTATGTTTCTTCAATTACTTCTTCTTTCTCCATGGGCAGCTGTACGTCCCAAATACGTTGTGCAACGCACAGCTAAATAGCTAGTCTTCTTTCTATACTATAAAAGAGTAAGGAAAAAATCTTTCAAAAGCCAATTTGATTTCTGGCCGTCAGATCCGAATTGAATTTGATTTCTGACCATCGGATTGTGTCCGGTTTATTATAGATTACAGAGTCTGTCTCTCATCTCCCTCTATCCTCTTTAACTCAACTCGCGATTCGTCTCCAATAGCCCCCCCTCCGCTCCACTCGGCGGCGCCCATTTCTGCCTTACCGCGGTCAGTTCTCTGCTTGATTTCAGCAATTCATCCATTTTTCTCTTCGTGGGGATTGGGATTTCAGGATCCTTTGTGCTTAGGATCCCCTCCATTTGCCCTAACCCTCGGCCTCCATCTCCATCAAGCCTCCTCTTGCCTGTGCTCCGTGCTTGCACCGCCGCGCAGGATTTGAGATTTTCAGTGCACCGGAAATTGCTGAACGACTTGCAAGTTGAAATTGCTGAGGGCACGCCTCTCCGATGGTGCCCCGGAGATTTTGTCTGCCAACTTGTAACTTTGCAAGTTGAAAATTTCCGCAATCGGAAAAAGTGTGCACCGGAAATTTCAGCCAAAATCTCAAATCCCGCGCAGGACGTTCATTGGTGCACTGGAAATTGCCCTAACCCTCGTTCCTGGACACCCAGACTTGCACCGCCGCTCCGTGCCCCCGTCTGATGCAATGTGTGAGATTTGCTAAACCCTAAACATTCGCTTCATTCTTTCACTTTCATTTAGAACACAATCTTCATCTCCCTCTCCAGTGCACCGCCTCAGAAGCCCCGCCGTACCCCTGCACTCCGCCCGTTCTCCTTTCCTTCTTGTCTCCACCATATTATTTTGCCTGGTAAGGATTATTCTTCTTCTTTGGGTTCATCTGTGTTACAATTTTCGTAACTAATTGATTTGCGGCAATTCTTTTCAATTTAGGTTCTCATTTCTGTTCTCTCGGCTTCACCGCCTCCCCGAACTTCCTCCGGCGTTGAGCTGTACATTTGGTCTTTCAAAAATCGGAGCCCATTGTCGTCGACGGTTTCTGCGAAGAATCTCGCGCCCCTCTTTTCCGGGTCGCTGTTGTTCTTCTTGTTGTCGCCTCAGTTGATTCCTACGCCCCTCCCCTCAGCGCCCCAGCCTCTCGTTGTGGCTCAGGTATGCTTCTTGTAGTTAGATTGTCACTGATTTCGTTTCCATTCTATTCTGATTCGGTTGTTCCATATGTCAGTCGACTGTTTTCGCAGTTGTTTTTTTTTTTTTCCCTTCCCCTTTGGTGTATTGTATGTCACCTCAACAATTTTGCTTTCATTATGTGCTTATTTCTATTTCACTTTCTTGATTGGTGGTTTCAATAGTCTCTCTTTCACTCGTGCTTCGGTCTTTATGCACTGTCTTGTCATTTCTGTGCTGTAATTTTGCACTTCCTTTCATTTAATAGGCTACTTTTTATTTTTTTGGTTTGAGTGATGGGTAAATTATTTTACTCCACACAGAAACTTTGTTTACTTCAAGCTAAGGGGCAAGGGGTGCTCCATAAATATCTGAAAATCTAACCTGGGCACTACAATTTTGCAATATATCTCAATCAAACCAACTAGTATATGTCAATCTAATTTATAAATAGACACAATTAATTCTATTGTATGATTTTGAACCAAGTTTAAAAAGTAGACTAACAACCGCTTAAAAACAAACTCGCATAACACCAACAATGCAATAACAAAATGCTAGCTCGACAATGCCTGAATTTCTTCATTACATTAGAAATCAGAAGAGATCATGCATAGAGCAAGAGTACAGAGCAATGTATGCTGAGGATCTTTCTTAACGTTTGGCTTCTGAGCTTAGAGGTTATTTTGAGGTACTCTACAGGTTCCAATTGACTTATTTACCTTAGCCATATCTTAATTTACCATTTATATAAAATTGCACCTTATTTGTTCATATACCTGTAAAGGATGGCCTTTTGGCTTCTTTTTTGCTCTTTTTTTTTTCGTGATATGTTAAAAATCAATTTTTGTAAATGTTTGTCAAGTCATTACTTCAGAAAGCAATCTTGGCTTTGATGCCTGATACATGCACTCATGATGCCACTATAATTAGACAATCTTTGAGCAGCGATATTATTAATCTTATACTGAAGTAATATGCTTTCGTACACCAGCTCCATTGCAATGTATTAATAAAGTATAACATTCGTGGTTCGTATATACCTTGACCAAGATATTCAGCAGCAAGCAATAGGGATCACAAAAAAGGTACCTGCATTTATTGATGCACATGTTCATCCACATGTCAGCAGACTAAGTTAAATAAACTAATGATGTTTCCTGGAATCGATATCCAAAATTGCCTTGGAATATGTTCTCATGGTCTGGTTTCGTGTATAGTCTAGCTACTTCATCATTACTCCGAATCAATAATAAATTTTTTTAACAACATATTGGTTACCTTTGATTGTTATATATATTTTGGATTCCTCGTGATGATTGCTTTGGCCATTCTCTTTTATTCATAATATACTACTCACTACTGACACCTGTGATCTTGTTCTATTATTCTTTTCTTTGTAGATTTAAGATTCGACATTATGTATGAGTTATTACTTAGCTTTATGTAACAGCCATATTCATCAAATTTTATGTTCCTGGCTGACTGTTTGTGGTTATTTTTTATCTTTTAGGAAATTTTTGTCTGGAACACTTTCTGAAACTGCTGGTTTCTTTGGTTATAATCAGCACAACGAGCACAAGTGAGTCGTCTCTCTTCTTATGCATTTGACACTCTTTGAAGGGGCCTGGGCCTCTATTGATGGTTTTTGTTTTTCATTTTCATTTTTTTAAACACAGGTTTTGTATTTGTTTATATTTAAATGCATTTTCGACAAATATATGACTTATGCAGCAACCAACCTACAAAAATGTTGAACGGATACAAACATTATACTCGAGACATACTGCAAAAAGCCATATGCAACAGATCTGACATTAGCAACAAAGTGGACGGAAACCTGGAAGTCTGATACTTCTGCATATCAGGAAAAGCAAGAAAAAACAAAGTTTAATCAATGCGGTGTGGATGGGAGTTCTCCAGGTCTACCAACAAACATTTAGATCCATGACTCATTGTACAACCCAGAATAAATTGGTAGGACTTTTTCTATTAGTTTTAATATAGTGATTTCGTTAAATCTAAATTAATATTTGGACAGATGGGCAAAAGGAATAGACCATATACTTCAACTTCTTTTTAATTGTCTATCTGATTTCATAAGCTCATAGAGTCATAGTTAAAACAAAATATGTTTGATGACGAGAGGCAGTATGATAATCATGCCTATATGTTTTTGTTCCACCATTAACTATCTCGCAAAATGAAGTATTTTCATTTTCTCAAAAATATAATAATAACAATTTTAAGAGAGCTTTCAGCCTATTTAGACGATTGAACTATCCTATACTTAAGTTAAGTCACATATTTTAATCATGCATTTACATCTGATCTTCATCCGATCTGAGATGGTGGTTCTAATAAGATTATGATATTTCTTTGCTTTAATACAGAACGGGAAAGTTGTTTCAGATGATGTAGAAGATCAAGCTGAGCAGTTTTTCCATGATATTGCCACTTACTTTATGACCTATATTTAGCCAGAAAGTAGTTTTTACAGAATCATACCAGTCATGTATGAATCTATAATATATTTGCGCTTGAGTAACCTAAAAGCATGCTGACAATATGTCTTACATCTTCATTTGGCATTTATGCTGGTTTGATTTGATTTTATCTATGCTATTTCATTCTCTACGAATTGTTTGGTAGTTTGATATATTTTTGGATTTAGTGAAAGGCTGATTGGATTGAAATGGTAAATTATGGCTGCATCGACATGAATTTATGTCTACAATGGTGAGATACTTTTTGGATACTTCAATTTCATTTGAATCTGTATTGTTGAGTCCCCGTATTTTATGGATTTGATGCCAGAAATGAATATTAATCCCATCATCTTAATTAATCTATATTCTTTATTGGTTTTCTGCCTTCACTTTCTTGGTCGTTTGTTTATTTTCTTGCAGATCAATAAGGGCTTCAAAGTTGTTCTTGGAGTTCCTAAAAATGGGCTAAAGTTAGAAGATAAGCAAATTGCAGCTGCCACGATCTTTTATCACTCATCTGCTTATTCATCCCGTAAGCTTATTGGAGAGAATACGAAAACAATCCCTGCATTATTAGAGCTGATCCAAGAAGGAAAACATGTGGGAAGAGAAACTCTGTAATGGCCATTTTTGCACTTCCAAAATAAAAGCGACTCTATAGGTATTTATTTTGGCTGTTTTTATTTGGTTGAGGACATTCAGAATTAAAAGGTTTATTTTGTTTAGTGAGGCTGACTTCATTATTTTGCATATGCAAGTATAGTACTGGAAATTTAAGTTAAACTTTTAAATTGTGTGGCAGAGAAAAGAATTGCTCCTCCAAATGCTTTTTTGTGGTTGCTTGCTGCGTTTACTATTCCATGTTTGTCTTTGTTAACTGAGGAGCTCTTTATTTATGAAGTTTGATCCAGCTGTTATTTCTTCGGTTACTTGAATCCAGTTAATTTGCTTAAAGTGTTAATTACTGAGTAAAAAAAAAAAGTGCATTCAAACTTGAGGTACTATCTTTAGTCTTTATCTTTAACTTATAAATTTAGATTTCAAGACTAATGTTTTGGATGACTGTTGATGACTGCTCTTATGTATCTCATTTTTTTTTTTATCGGAGGTAACCTTATTCGGCAGTTCATTTTCTCCATGGGCAGTTGTAAGCCCTAAATACGCTGTGCATCGCACAGCTAAATTTACTAGTATATATATATATTTATTATTTATTTAAATAACTTGTACACACAAGTATATAAAAATAGATGAATTTATTATAATAGATTTGTTGGCTTGTGTTGCGTTTAATGGATCTGTGTTCCACCGAACAAATATTACCAAACCATAATTATCAAATGTGTGATTTTTAATATTTTATCATGTTTTTGGATTTTTAACACAAATTTAATAAAATAACAATATTTTTGTATTTTTCAATACCAACTTATTATTTATACAAACCTGCAAATATCGGTCAAATTCAACAGCTTTCTTATTTAAATAAGACCGGAATGCGATCAAATGCCCATGTTTAGACATGGAAATAGATTGAAAATAATGGTCAATTTTGGCCATTATCAACATCCTCACATTTAATATTGATCGTCCCCGAGCAGTCAGAGTCAGTGTTCCTAAGAACATAGACTCTGCATATTCAATCTATTTTCGTGGCTTCAAAAATTTCATTTTTTTTATATTGGGATAAGACAATAAAAAACTACAAGTATTAAATTCTCTTGATTGCAGTGTTTAATGAAATGATATTTCTCACTTAATCAGGAATACAAATCAGTCATTATTGTTAATTCTTCATGAATATAATGTTCAGAAATGATCATTGATTTAATTCTAGAATTAGACAATGACATGAACATAAATTAAAAGCAGAGCCTCAAATATAGTATAAGCGGAAATTTCACTCACTCTCAAATTTGGGGTTTTATCATAATCGCTCATAATCAAATTTAATTAAATTATCCCATAAGCTTGCGATTGGATCAACTCGCCACCGGCTCATTTCTTCAAATCGAGATCATGAGGTCTTATTCAAGGGTTATAATGGGGCATACGGTTGTAACATTTGGTAAGGAAGGGAATTATTGGGCTAAGAAGTGACATGAATCCATTCTATCCTAACTTGGCATATTTTATTTAAAATTTATGATCATCAATGTTTCTTTCTTTCTTTTGTTTTTTTTTTCTATTGCATGACATTAGACTATGTTTAATTTGCTTTGTCAATTGCAATTTGTTCTTGTTGAATAGAACTCAACATTTTTTTTTCTTTTTCTTTTTCTTTTTCTTTCTTTTCTTTTTCTTCTTTTTTTTAATCGGTTTTTGGATACCGATTAGTATTTTCTAGATGATAAAAAATTTAATGCCTTAATAGAATTGATTCTTGTACACTTGGTTTTGATTTTCTTGGTCTTTTTATAAGGCTAGGAAAAAATATAGAGGGTTTCAAAGAAAAATTAGACTTAAAGACTCAAATTGGTTAATCCTAAAGGTAAAATATTTTAGGATTTGGATTTCAAAAGAAGGCCAAAAGTTTAGTTTTCTAGGTGCGTCGATCATATGCTCGATTTTGGGAATATGGCATGGTTTTGAATCGGTCTCAATCGCAAGTTCTAGTTTCCTTTAATCAAAATGATTTTCACACAACAAGGAAGGAATGAGTAGAAGTGACTCATGGCTCAAATACTCACATGGTATGGTTGATTCATATCATACAATATTCTTAAATATAATCTTTGAAAAATTCTTACACCCTATTCAATTAAATCCTCAACATGAAAATTCATTACCCAACAAGATGATTATATCATTAAATTTTTATAGCTCAAAACCTCAAAAATTCATATCATGCATGTATTCAATTATATTATCCCAATTTAAAAGTTTGAAAATTTAATCATAAACCAAGATCTCATATGTGAATTCTTCAAAGATTTATGCATGCTTTGTGCTGGGTATAAATATATAATAATAAAAATAAACAAAATAAAAATAACAAATAATAATAATTTTTTTTTGAAATATTTAAGTGAAGAATCAACATCCTCACATTTTGAGCCTTGCTCGAAATGTGAGTAAATCAATTCCTACTTAAACAAATTATTGAAATCAAAGAAAAATAGAAGAGGAGGGAGGGAGGGGAAAGGGTATAAATAGGGTTGTGGGACAGGGATCAATTCGGTTAAAAGGAGACCGAATCATCAATTCGGTCTAGACCGAATTGATGAATCCCCAATTATTTGTGAGGGATTCGGTCTCTAAGTTAATTCGGTATAGACCGAATTGACTTGGAGACCGAATTGAGGGAAAGGCACAAACAACTCACAAGCAATTCGGTGTTTAAAATCAATTCGGTATAGACCGAATTGACATAAGACCGAATTGGAGTGAGGAAACCGAATTGGACACTTAGAAAAATAAGGGGTGCTTTTGTGAGGCAATTCGGGCATTTCGGTATAGACCGAATTGCCTTGTAGACCGAATTGGTCACTTGCAAAAATGAGACTAAGAATCAAATAATGCCTTTGTAGATCAATTTGGTCTTTCAAAATAATTTCGGTATAGACCGAATTGCTTAAACAGAATTGCTACTTAGCAAAATTAACACCGAATGTGTGCTTTGGAGGATCAATTCGATCTTTTCAGGTCAATTTGGTATAAACCGAATTGGCTTGGAGACCGAATTGGTAAAATTACCAAGGCAACACTTAGAAAAATTTTTGAAATTTTTCCAGTTTTTTTTTTTTTAACATTTTCTAAAATTATGCATTTTCTACAAATTAGACATAGAAACACTGAACATGCATATTTACACACAAAATTATCAATCTATAATTAAATGCCTGCATAAATTAGGTTGGATCAACACTGCTATTTTATGAATTTATTCCGGATTTTAAATTTCTTTAAATTCCAAAACTAATTTCCATTAAATTCAGTATTAATCCAACCGGGAACCTGGTTTTTGAAGCTTTGTTTTTCTTTTTGTTGATTCCATGAATTCCTGCAAGGCAAACATAGAATAAGTTATCGGATTTTCTCAAAAATATCAACATCCTCACATTAAGAGTCTTAGTACTCTAAATGTGAGTTAATAGATCACCATCCGAATAATTTAATATAATATGCACAAGAGATTTATATATATATATATATATTTTATATATAATATATGTATAATGATAAAATTATTCTGACTTGCAAAAATTTAGGCTGGATTAATTTTGTGTTTATGAAAATTATTCCGGATCTTAAATTTCTTTAAATTCCGGATATAGTCTTCGGTCTATCACAGAACTAATCCAACCAGGAACCTGTTTTGATGCTTAGTTGGAACAGGGGCGACGGCGAGTGAGATGGTAGCCGGCTGTTGGGGGTTGGAGAACATGGGGACAGGGGCGACGGCACGCGAGATGGTGTCGCGGCTTGTCCGGGGTGATGGTGGGAATGAGATGTCCGGAGGCCTGCTGCTCCATTTGTTGT